>MU160901.1:5618-50935 GCA_015888305.1 Antheraea pernyi
TTTTTTTTTTTCTCGAACTGACTACGCTATTGACCCGGCAGGGTCTTCACAGCTTCACCGGGTCAGTTTCTCGTCTTTAGATCATGCCGGTCTTTTACAAAATGCAGTTTTTCAGTTTTTACGGACATACATTAAATTATCAAGAATTTATTGGGAGGGTAAAGTTAAGGTACCGAATTCCTGAAACTTAGTTTTTAATGATTCGCGAGTCGACTGTCATAACCGTCTGGTTTGAATTTATAAAGGCTGATCCTGAAACGCGGCGAATAAAAAAAAGAGTGACTTAAGGGGATAGGTCATGCACATCGACAGCCGACTTGCTTATTATTAAAGTCTCATAGAAAAAGAAACTCGAAAAATTACATCAAAGTTCCGCGCTGGCACTGGAGATTTATTTCAACCATAATTAGTTTTAATAACTTAACAACTATGTGTCTATTTGGGATGGGGTTACGTAATGTTTAGGCGCCACTGACGGTTCTGTATTTTACGAGTTCCGTTTGTTCTGTGGTCGCTTTGTAAAGTTAAACGATACACACAATAATTATACATATATAGCTTCTGAAAGTGTTAAAACCGATTGTATTGATGCTTCCACTGTGATTATTTTATACGTGGTTTAAAATGGTAAATACGTCAAACCTAGAGGGAACTGGTTCTCAAGTGCAACTGTCGAAATACACCAACAGGTGCTTGACATCAGATTTTCTACTCGAAGGTGGCCAGATAGCTGGCCAGGCCACTTAGAAAAAGCCCTATCACTATTTGAAATATCATATCCTACAATGACCTTGTATTTTCAGTTAGAAAATAATCCATTATTAAGCCATGTCATGACGGTGTAACGTTTTCTAAAACTCATCACGCTTGTTACCGTCTTACCATCCCACGTCCATAATCTATCACTAAATAGCTATAATGTGTTGCGGTAATTGCGTTTGAGAATCATTTTTTTTTCTAAGTTTTGCCCACCTTTTATATCAGGTAAGATTATTGTCACACGGTAGAATCCATAGAGTAATTTTAATAATGAACCTAAGTTTTTGTTATTAGAATATCGTGTGATAAAATTATTTATTTATTTAATTGGTTTACAATCATTGTTACATCGGTTTATTTTATTTATGCAAATCAACAATTCTTATGCCTTTATGGAGAAGCTAATTATGAAATAGTTCCGGTATTAAGTTTAAAATCTGTAGCCAGGCAGCTGTCGTTACCATCCACCACATATTTTTTTTTTGTTCAACTGACGCCGCGATAGTCATTGCCAGTGTCAAAACCCTCGATATTTAATGTTACATTTAAAAACACTCCTTTAAATTAAAATTAAATCTTATATATATTAAATACTAGCTGTACCCGCAGCTCTGATAATAAAAAAAAACCCGTACAAATTATACACTTAAACCTTCCTCACGAACCACTTTATCTACTGGCGAAAATGCAGTCCAAACCATGGTAACAAATCACTGCATTCTGTAGCTACTTAAAATCAATCTGATATATAGTATTGTCCTAATTGAGACTAGATGTATTGGTGTACTCTAGGAGTCGAACTTTGTACAGCTCTTACTATTTCAATACAGAAGTAACAGATAAAACTTTAGATAAATAATCATAATATTTATACACGTTTCGCAATTACTTAAAAAATATCCCAAATTATTAGGAATTACTCAAATAGCCGAAACAATTTAATTGAGATATTATAAACGCTTGTCTGTTCCGCAAGAAATTGTATTATGGAACTCTTTACGTAATACGTTTATAATCTGAGATCTTTTTAGGAAAAACTCTATATCATTAATGTTATTAATAATTATAATGCCGAATTGTAAACAATAAGCTGATAATTAGTTCTCTTATCAAGAATAAAGAATGAGTTGAAATCTTGCTAAATTTCATGCAGACAGTCGCGGGTAACAGCTAGTCTAAAATAGAATAACCTCAATCACTTTTTATTAGGTTCGCAAGCTACCAGTGAAAATCCCGTGAAAATCGATATAACCGTTTTGGCGACAGCACAGTGGGTGAAGCCACGGTTAACAGCTAGTCTCAGTTAAAATAAATTAAATTACTTTTTATAAGGTCCGCTATCTGCCAGTGAAAGTCCCATGAAAATAGGTCTAACCGTTTTGGAGAAAGCACTGTGGGCGAAGCCACGGTTAATAGCTAGACTAAATTACTTGAAATGATGTCTGCTATCTGCTGGTGAAAGTTTGGTGAAAATCGGTCCAATCGTTTTGTAGATAGCATTGCAGACGAAGCTGCGGTTAATACTTAGTCTAATTTAGAGTAACCTAAGAAACCCGCTGTAATTTCAACTATGTGTCAGTGAAATTCCCGTCAAAATCGGTTCAGCCGTTTCGAAGATTACCCGGATCAAACAGACAGACAGACAGACCGACAAAAATTTTAAAAATCGCATTTTTGTTATCAGAAGCGTGTATAATGTTAAGTAAAGCTTACCACGATATATCAGTGAAAACTATATCTAAATCGGATAAGGCGTTTCTGAGATTAGCGTGCACAAACGCACAGACAAACAGACAAACAGATAAACAGACAAAAATTCTAAAAATCATTGTTTTGGGTTCTATTGCATTTATAAAGACCCCTAATAATAGTTTTTCTCATATATACTTCATGTACAGACAGCGGTCAGTTACATTTTTATTATATGTATAGACTAACGAAACTATGAAGAAACAAACTGGATTAAGACAAAACCCGTCATCACTTCAAAATATATTTTTTTAGAATCAAATAGTTTATTAAAATGCCTAGTCTATTTCGCAATCGTTCTTAGAATCCCCATTTATAAAAACAGTACCGATTTAGTGAACTAGCAAAAAAAACAGATACACATACATGCTTGTCTTAATCCAAACGAAAATTTATGAATAAACCTAAATATTGAAACTGGGTCACTTAAGAATCTATTATAATCAAATCACGCCTACGATAAGATGTTATAAGCAACTACTTCTATGTTTCACTAGACACGCTATGTCGTACTAGAATTCTCACCTAGTAACAAGTGAACGTCTGAAACAGAAATGGTGTCTTACGCAACTAGAACGCTTTCAATATTTTGACAATATCGTTGCCAGGATAAACGAAATATAATTCAATTGGTTTCATTTACATGATTTTAATTATGTACATATGCCTTTTATAAAATAGTATATGACCTAAATAAGTCTAAATCTAATCAAAGTCTATCTCGTTCGGTGTTTAATAAAATTCTCTTAACCTCTCGATTGATTTTTAAGACGTTTTCACGTTATAATTTTACATTACATAATTCGTTATAGTCCAAGTTTTTTAAAGTTTTTATTTATAGTCAGGACTTTTTTGTATTTATCCTGCCAACAGTCTGTTGGCCAGTGCATCATAAGGTATCTTAAGCCCTTACAGTTTTGGAAGTGCATTCTATATAACATCACTTGCGACCCCTAATACACAATTTTGTCCAATCTGTTAGCATTTTCGAAAGATAAAAATACCACGTCTAGTAAATCGAATTCATTTGTAAATAAATCAAAAACTTTCGTCAACATAAAACATTTTACAAAATAATCCCATTTTAACCTAATAACCTTAAAATGACATATGAAGAAACAAAAAAACTTTGAATTATTCATAAGACAGCCCTTTAAGTTATAACCCGACAATTTTTAAAGCTGGGATATATAAAGCATTCGATTGGCGGTCACGTGCTTCGCATTTCAGTTCAGTTAACCAAGAACAGGTTACGTGGGCAGTTGATATAGCTTTGGTAGGTCGAGATAAACTCTGTTATATGGCCCCCGTCATTAGATATACCTGTCCCTTTAGATTGCCAAGAATTGCGAAGGGAGAGCCGACAAATTCTGCACATGGATTTGTACACTGCAATGTCTTTGCGCGATTGAAGAATAACTAATATCTATACATATAATAACAATGTAAATCTATCGAGTCCTTACTGTTTAGATTTTTGTAAAGGATATTGTTCCAAGTGTCTAGGACTAAGTAATTAAATAAATTTAATCATTTTTAGAAATTTGCGTTGTTTGGACACGTGTCACTGCTAAAATACTGCGTTCATGTTAAAACATTTACAATGAAAATCATGAAGCATATCTTAAAGTATAAATGTTACTTTGTTTCATTAAAATCGGTTCGGCCTATCAAAAGTTATTGTAATTTTAATGACGACACGAATTAAGTACGCGAGAAAAGTAAATAAGTAAATGGACGACTTAATTAATCACTGTTTTTTACATAAAGTTCCACGCGGGTCCTGCTAGTTTTATAACAAAATTGTTTCGACACTTCGCAGGTATTTATTGTTATTCGTTACCGTTATAATTTTACGTAATTACTGCAGCGCCATCTAGTTGTGAATTATAATAATATGTAAATATGCTCTGTACTATCCACACATATTATTATACTGACCATTTAAACAGATCAGAGACTGATGTGCGCCACTTATTTTTTTTTTTTTTTCGAACTGACTACGCTATTGACCCAGCAAGGTCTTAACAGCTTCACCGGACTACCTTTGCGCCACTTAGTTCACAATTATAGTAAGAGTAGCTATGCCCGACGACTTCTTTCGCGTTAATATAGTTAGTTAGTTTTTTTTAAATTAAAGACCCTATGTTATTTTCTGTCTGTCTGTTAACGTCTGCGCAAAATTATATATAATCGGTTCAGTAATTAAGGCGTGAAAGCGTAAGAAACAAACTCACAAACACATTCAGAATATTAGATAGGATGGATAGCATAAATCTACTACTTTTATATTATACTAGCTGCCCGGGCACGCGTTGCTGTGGCTCAGTCATTATATGTTGAATTAAAATGATGATGAACTATTTTCAAAATTAAAACTTGGCGCCATATATGACATATAATCTATAACAGTCGATCGTACGCTTTTCTATCAACAAACTAATTTAAAACGCCATCTGTTCAAGACTGATGTAACTTACAATTAATAATAATAATCAACATTGACAATCATTTAATTTGTAATCAAATTAAAATGTTGCGACCATTCATCGCAACATAAATCTTATCTATCAAGTTGGACCAAATTACATAATGCCAACTTCTATGAAGATCAGATGAGTCAGTTCATCGTGGATAAACGTCATGACACTGAATTTCTATATATTTAAATAGGGTTAAGCCTTTAAGCTCAATCTAACTTGATACTAAATGACTTTGATACAACTGCTGGAACACGCCAAAGGTCTGTCACAGATTTTTAATCTGCACTAAGCTACCCGTTTCAAAGTTGTAAGTCTTAATTTCGAGTGACTATTACTTGTCCAGTACATAATAATTATTGTTCACGAATTACTTCTCACGATATTAATTGAATTAAATAAACTTAATTTTGATAACATGACTCGATAGATAAAAATCCGAGGCTCAATTATGACCTTTGCATGACTAATGCATGTAGACAGGCGTGAGCGTGGCCTAGCAGGAATTAAAATGTATTTATATTGCAGTAATTTCACTGGTTTTGACACCTATATAATAGTTTACAAAGGTATACTTGCTTTAGTAACCAACGAGCAAAGACTTTTGAATTGATCTTCGTTAATTACATCAAAACTCTTCCCCTCAGCACGGATCTATATTATACTACTCTACAGTTACTGCCATACGATTATGGAATACGTTGCTGAGTTAACTTCAAAATGTTGATACTACATCAAAAAGAATTTTTTTGGGGCTTAGTCTGTCATGTAATGATTTTTATATTTTATCCATAATCCTGAATTATTTAGCTCTATATTGTGTAATGTTGGTAGTGCTTTACGTAATATAGTTTGGTTATTGTGCACAATTGAAATGGATGGGAAATGATACGGAAAATGAATTCTGAGATGCTACAAAACTCCCTAGAAAGTTCTAAAAAGGGTGCCGCCATCTTGTTAGAACATTGTAGTTATCACAAGACACTTGTAATATTATTACCAACTCGACAATGACAGTAATTATCTAGAATATTGGTTACAAAAAATAAAATTAAATAAATAAAATAGTATCAATAGGTTTAGATAGAATACAACGACACCGATATTTATTTGAGAAACATGAGACAGTGTTCGTCATTTTATTTTACAATCTGTATTTATAATACACTTTTGCTGTGTGTATACGTTTTTATTATAATCTTTTAATTGTTATATATTTGTATGTACGTACATTTGTCTATATGTGAATGTATATGGGTACATTTGTATTATATATACATATATTCATTTTATCTACGCTGTATTTATTTAATTATATTTCAATATAAAGGTGGTTTAATTATTACATTTTTTGTAGTTTATTAATTTTCTTTTGGTTTTTCCACTACCTACAATAACTTTTATGTTTGAAGGCTTGTTAGCTAGAAGAAAATGCCTTGTGGCATTAAGCTCGCCAGTGAACAAATTCAAAGTGCAATAAAGCTTTAATTCAAGATATACATGCTTTTACATATTGTATATCTTGAAGTAGTTTTAAATCAATTAGAAGGAGAGCTAAAAATACTTTAACGAATATTTTTAAATCGGTTAATACCTATTATGTATATGACTTTTATAACACTTTTATGTATATCGATTAAGTGATGTTGATATATATTAAGAAAATTATATTTTTTTATGTATTGAAAAAGTTAAGAAAACAAGTTGATGCTTTGATTAAAATTTTAAGATATTTGGAAAAAAGGCAGGTAGTTAATACTATGCCGGTCCAGGGTGTAATCGTAAATTCTCTATCCTTGAGCCAGTTGTCAATATAATCGGCTGAGTGCCTTAAGCGCTCGCCTTAGTAGTCCGGTGAAGCTGTTAAGACCTTACATGGTCAATAGCGTAGTCAGTTCAAAAAAAATAATCGTAAATTCAACGAAAAGTTCACGATATTGTCCTTCAGTATCAGCTAATATTCTTACTGTCCGATTAAAATTACTAAACATAGGCTAATTAAAAAACGTGTTTATTACATACCAAAAATATCAGCTCTCAGCGATAAGAAAGCGGTTTAGTTATGCGTTATTATAATATAAGCAACTTGTTAAAAACCTGAGATGAAAAAGAAGCGACGGAAAATTGCAATAATGATATTACAAAACTGTATGTTATTATGTATTCAAGCTGATAAGAGATATTAACATTTTTATCTTAATTATGTTTATGTAATGATAACATTATAAAAATTTGTTAACACCTTAGAATTTATAGTAAACAGTTTGTATCAATGACTTCAAGCTTGTTAAAATGGCTATTGTTGTGGCCGTTGTTCTTTTGTTGCGGAGCAAAAAGGAATGCAAAAACAAAACATATAATACAATGATAGGTCACACATACGAGTTACTGTAAATCACTAATCGAAAACCGATGGTAATCAGTACAATCCACATTATATTTGAGACCCACGAAATTAATTTTAAAAATACCGTTCTGTAAACAATATCTAATAAATAAGTAATCAAAATTATCACAATAAAAAAATATACACATAATAATAATATAAATCAAACGTGTCTGTACTTTTTACATTTTTGTAAAAAAAAAAATGATGTGTTGGGATAAGTAATAAAATACAATTGAATCATTTTTGGAAATGACTGTCCGTCTGTTTATTTGAACACGCATCACTGCTATAGTACTGCGTTCGCGATAAAACCTCAAAACATAAAGCATATCCTGGAGTAACATTTAGTCTTTGTTTCATTAAAATAGATTCACTCTACCAAAAGTTATTGTAAATTTGATGA
The DNA here is from genome assembly GCA_015888305.1 of Antheraea pernyi. Taxonomy (NCBI): domain Eukaryota; kingdom Metazoa; phylum Arthropoda; class Insecta; order Lepidoptera; family Saturniidae; genus Antheraea; species Antheraea pernyi. The sequence continues at coordinate 13,399 of MU160901.1, forward strand.
CGACGCGACTTACGTACGAGAGAAATGTAGATGAGTAAGTGGGCTTAATATATTCGGATGATTTTATTAATAACTGTTTTTTTTTAAATAAGGTCCCACGTGGACGAAGTCGTGGTCACTGCTAGTGTCAAATATATTTCCAATATTAGTAAATATGACTGCATTATTTTAATTCGTTACGCTGGTCAGTCATTTCGACAATGAATCAGCCCCGAACACATTGCAAATGCTACCCTAGTTAGCAATTTACGAAGGCGTAATATTTTAAATTATCGAAAATAAATGCAACAAAACGCTTGCCCTCCAAAATGCAACTTACAGTCGATTGATTTAATTTTAGAATGCATCCCTAGCTGGTTTTCGAAAGCGAACGTAATATGTGATACCTCACTACCACATATGTTCCAAAAGCGTCAACAAATCTCAAGCGAGGAACGTAAAGGCCACTAAAATTAGCTTACATTCATCACAAGTTATCACAAATTATTATAGCCGCAATCGAGCTGACAATGATTTCAATTGATAAAGTATATCCTGATTATGTCTTAGCAAGATGCCGCCAATTTGACTAAAATCTTAAAAACTTTTTCATACCGATCTAATCTAAGCAATACCTAATACACTTTTTATTATAATTCACTACATTTATCCTTCTTGTTCGAACTATTCTGAGTAAGAAGTCACCGAAAGAATACGAAATAACTAAAACAATTACATCTATATATAACGCGCATTTCTTGTAATGTTATTTATACGTTTACCATTTTTCAAGAAATCAGTGTATTAATTATCAAACATTATTTACATAATTACTACTCTATACGCCATTTATATACTTACCATATCTCCAAAATCTTACTATAATATTTTCAAGTATCACAATCAATCTAATAATGACAACAATACAAAACAACTCAGTTATTAATTTGCCTATATACATATTCTCAAGGTACAAATCAGATACGTAATTGAAATCTGGTTAATATTTATAGAATTATCAGTGGATACAATGAATTCATAGAAAATATTATGATAAGCAATAATATCTACGTACATCTAATGAGTATTGAAAAGGTAGGCATAGTATAATATATCATTATATAGTATAAAACAAAGTCCCCTACCGCGTCTGTCTGTTCGCGATAAACTCAAAGACTACTGAACGGATTTTCATGCAGTTTACACCAGTGTATAGAGTGACTCATGAGGAACGTTTTGATATGTAATTTGTCAAGTATTTCTTTTTACAAACAGGGCAGGACAACGTCTGCCGGGGCTGTTAGTACAATTATATTTACCTTTGTAGATATATTATGTACTAGCGGGCACGGCGGACGTTGTCCTGCCCTGATAATAAAAATACCTTAATAAATTATATATCTAAATCTTCCTCATGAATCACTCTATCTACTGGTGAAAACCGCATGAATATCCGTTCAGTCGTTTTTGAGTTTTTCGTTAATAGACTAAAGATAAATGTGACAGAGGCCTTTGTTTTTATTAATATGTAATGATATTCCAAAATATATAATTTTGAGACTTTTCTATTTCTCTTAATTTTTATCTTAACATATTCTTTGTCAAAACTAATTGTACCTAAGTAAATAGAAAAGGGTGTTAGAATGTAACATTTTTTTGTAAGTTTTCAGTTAGATAAATTATCTAGCGAACAATTTAAATAATTAGAACTTAACAATTTAACCAATGTCTCCTAAATTTTTATATAAATACGAATGTTTTAATATCAGCTAAAACTGCTTCCTGAAATGGTTTCTATGCACAATAATAAATTAATATGTAGAAAAACTAAAATAATAAATATACCTCCTACGTAAATTTAATCCTTTCTTTATTATATTCTAGGTTACTTATTTCATGAATTTCATATGTCAGGAAACAATAATATATTTGGATTATACACTTACAAAAGACTGAAATAAAAGTGTTAATTCATTTAAAAAAAACTAGTTCATTCATTGTCATCGTTATGAATTCATAAACTAAATAATTTATATTAGATTCATCTAATACTCTCTTGTACATCGTTTGAATACATAACCCAAAATGCATGTCGTCGTTGATTTGAAGGTGCTCAAATCAAAATATATTGGATATAATTGGTTCTGCTTAATTTACAAAAAGTTATCTTCAGTTAACACCATATAGGTTTTCATCATGTTAAGTTATTTTTAAGCTATTGGTAATTAATACAGAAACCTACCAATTAGCTTTTTATAACGCAAATCAATTAACCGAGGTATTTTAAGAATTCAGCGTCATATTAAGCTTGTGGGGTCTGTCGATGTCTACGGAGACGGCTTTTATACCATTTGAAAACTATTAGTTTGAATGAAAACGTCTGTAAAGTGTGAAATGTAACATTCAATCGGTAAATTTGTTTTATATTGACTCTATAATTGAAAGTCTGCTGATGTAATAATAGTTAAATAGCGTTATAATTTAAATGTAAGTAACGACATCTCTTCAATTCAATGTAGCATGATGTTTATATAAATTAATTGCTGCATTACTATAATTAAATTTCAAGTGTTCCTTGTTAAATGAAAACTGAGCGGTCAAGGCGAAACAGTTTACTTGCCCTAGCCCCAATTTTTGCATAAACTGAAAACAACTTCCCGACTAAACGAGATGCTTTGCAATAATAAACACAACACTTTATTCAATATTTAACTATGTATTTTAATAAACAAAAACTGACATACTTAATCAGATGACAGTTAATAACATTGTATTCGTATTTTCGTAGCACAACACACGCGACGATCGGGCTGGTTCGTTCAGAGCGACGTGCTCTTACGTCGAACGTCGTTTGCGTACTGAAGCTAAATGCGTCCTTCTACTTTCACTGAACGATGATAATAATATAACCCGACTATTTGCAACACCGCTTGTTTTGTTGTTAAATGTATGGACGCTTAATTCTCGTGATTGTGGTCAGGCTGCTACTGTCAAGTGGTCCTTTGCAGGCAGGCACAGGCGCGCCTTACGCTGATCTTGCATAAGCGTCATAAATAAGATGCTTTTGTTTAGAATTTTCCTACTGTAAATAGATTATTATCAGGATGAATGAGTTTACCTTGTCCTTAATTTTTATTATCGGCCGTATTTATGATGGGGCTTTGTTATTATATTTAGTTTCCCACGACAAGTTGTTTTACTGGTGGCCTTTAAACTTATTATGTCATTATTAAATCGTTATGGGTGGCCATTGTTATGTTTTGAATTCGAAATGTTTTATCATACTTTAGTGAGATAATACAATATGTACCTATTATATGAATTATTAAAGTACTAGCTTTCATCATGGTACAGTAGGTACATTTTTCGAGAAAAAAATTATAATAAAGGAAATTAATAAAAATAGCACATCAAGACGAGGAAAAAAGATTTATACCACAACGCTCTCTTACTGTATACGATACATATATAAAAATAAATGTTCTAAGACAAATAACAGTACAGATGAAAAATTCCTAAAAAAAGTCTACACGTACAACGTCAAAAGGACATGTTTTTTTTAAATGTCAATCACGTTGTAGATATTTTTTAAGCTTTCCACTGATGATAAAATCTAAAGCAGAACCAAACAAAAATAGGCACTCTGTTGTCATAAAACCCTATTTAATTGCTATGATACGCTATTTTTACATTAGGAGTGCGAATTATTTATTACCAACAATGTCAGAGGGTTTCACATGTGTTTATTTATCTTCTTCTTCTATTTTATTTTTGGCAACCAGTCTTCTAGTAGACTATTACTGCCATTGTCAAGTGAGTATCGATATTACAAGTTTCTTGATATAATTTCAGTGAACTAGCAAGATGGTGGCCATCTTGTTAGAACTTTCCTGGGAGATTTTGTGGCAAGTCAGAATCCATGCTCCGTGGTATTATTTCCGATCCACTTCACTTATGCGCAATAACCAAACTACATTACGTAAAGCACCACCAACATTACACGATACAGAGCCAAATAACACAAGATTATTAATAAAATATAAAGCCACTACATGGCATTCCAAGATCTCGCTAAAAACTCGTGTATATTTTTTTAACTTTTTAAGCAATTGAGTTAACGTAGACTTATATAAATTTCGTTCAAAGCAAGACTGTTGCCGTGTTGCCGTATGGCTAAGTGCCGTAAGCGCTTACCTACAAGAATCTATTGAAGACGTAAAGACCCGAAGGGTCAAAAGTGTTAGTTAATTTTAAAAAAAACGACTGGTACATATGGAGCAACCAGATTCGCTGGCATACAAATGTATAGTTCAAACCTTCTCAACTCTTGTTAGAATGGGTTGCCCAGCACAGTTTTTCCTCAGGGCTATGATATTGGGCTATTCAAGAAGGGACTTAAACGCGCTCTTCAAGGTCAGCAACATAACAGTGATGCCCTTGGTGTTGCAGTTGTCTATAGGCGACGGATAACCATTTGCCATAAAAAAAGATTACCAACACGCCATACATCCCGCCATACAAGATATAACTTCTTATTTGCTTAGCGTACTTTGTTACATTATAAGTATTATTACCAGCACGCCATACATCCCGCCGTACAAGATATAAATTCTTATTTGCTTAGCGTACTTTGTTTCATTATAAGTAGTATTACCAGCACGCCATATATCCCGCCGTGCAAGATATAACTTCTTATTTGCTTAGCGTACTTTGTTTCATTATAAGTATTATTACCAACACGCCATACATCCCGCCATACAAGATATAACTTCTTATTTGCTTAGCGTACTTTGTTACATTATAAGTATTATTACCAGCACGCCATACATCCCGCCGTACAAGATATAACTTCTTATTTGCTTAGCGTACTTTGTTTCATTATAAGTTTTTTTTTTTAATCTGTCTGGTAGTAATGATTAGCGCGTTCATACAAGAAAAAAACAGCAATCTCTTGAACTTCGTAACATTTGCATAGATAAATGAAGCATTAGTAATAAAAACACGTAAAAAAATATTTTGTTACTTTATGAGTTTCAGCGATTGACTAGAATCCCAATTGATAATAAATGACGATGTAAGCCGTAACGATGTATGGCCTAAGATGGTAAACATCTAGAAAGATCTAATCTAGAGAGGGATTGGCTCTCCAGTGCTGGAACGCGCCATCAGGTGCTTGGCGATAGATTTTCAATTTGAGAGTGGTAGTTAGCCAGGCGGACTTACAAAAAGCCCTATCACTATGCTATAGTTTTAATCAGTGTTTTCCTTCACCGAAGACTTTTACTCAGTTCCAAGAAATCGTAGTTACGATGATCAACGCGTTATCCTAACACTTACGCTTCAAAATATATAATTTCATGTATAATAAATCAAAAATAATAAATCACATATTCAAACGGACGGAGACACATGTAACAGTTAGTTGCTACATAAAGCGAGACAATGTTTTTGCATATGCCAATATGGCGCTAGTTATATTTTTGCTTTAGTTTCCAGATGTAAACAGACTGTGTGACCTTGTATTTGGCATTGTCTTTTATTTGTTCAAGTGCTTATTGCATACACAATTATGTATAACTGGAACAGTAAAAACTATATTTTTACACTTTACAATGTTACATCGTGCCTATTCCGTTCACAGATGTTATGTAGATCTATGACAATCTTTGTTTATTCTGTTATATTAAAAAAAAATCAAACCAAAAATAATTGTGTCAAATTTTTCCGTGTAATTTTTTTCTTTACTTTAATGTATATTAACATTAAAATGGATTTATTACTATTGACCTACGTTCGTACTATTGACTATATTCGGGAATTTACTATTGACTGGCTACTTTTACCTAGTATCACATGTATTTTTTTTAATTCAACAATATTTGAATGTAGTTGATTTATAGATATTCTCGTGTAACGCCTCGGATTTGTAGTTCCCAATTGGTGGGAAAAACGAAGTTTGTAATTTTAGTCTGAAACAAAAAAACGAAGAAAAATATTTTTTCTCAGATATTTTTCTTCTAATTAAACTAAGAAAACCCCAAAAAGTTGCGAAATTTAATATTTTTTTCGAATCTGAAAAAAAGTGAATTTAATAAAAAAATAAATCACATCAACACGCTAAAAAAACGTTCACAATTTTTTTGTAAGTTCTTAACTAGAAATAAATATAATACTGAACGTAGGAAACTTTAGGTTTTAACGATCGGCCCACTATTGTTTTGTAATCACGCGCACCAATTTTAGGAAATCGTAAAAATGAAAACTCGAGAAAAAGCGCCTTAAAGTTTACGGCTAGAAAAAATATTATTTACGATTACTTACAGTAATATGATGCTATTCCTGCACCACAAAGCAAACCTTCTTCTTCCTCATAATATTCATTTTTCTGCATTCGTTCGAGTCTACGAGCCGTGTGAGCCTCTTTGCTGGAAAATGACTTACGCCGGTTTTCTCTTTCGATGCGTTGTGCCTAAATATTATCCGCAAAAATTGCTTGCCGATTTTTAAAGCAAGCACCTGCATCGTATTTTAAACAGTAGAATATCCTTCATTGAATATCGCACTCAGTTATGAAGCGAGTTCTACGATTTTTGACCACAATACAGGTGCCCTGGACACGTGCTAGATAGTTGAATTGTACGATTCCTTCGCATTTTGTGTGTGTCCACCTAAACACCGTGTTACAATGGTTAATACTATAGTTCATTTGACCAAGGGGAGAAGCGCGTGGCAGGGCGCAGCTGCATCAACCCTAGCGCTCGTATACGCTTCTCACCGTTAGTGCTGTATGTTTTACGGATTTACTACGAATTTGATTCTATAACATTAGTAACATATTCTTGGATGTATTAGGAAAAGATTTAAACAATTAACAAAAAAAAAACGTTTTTTTGAGCCACCTAAAGCAGGCCTTAAATACAATACAGTACGGAAGAATACTCCAAAAACTGGCAAATTAATTAAGTTCAAGGTTTTGAAAATCATTGTTTCTTATCCCATACACGGAAAAAATGTCACGAACAAAAAAGTTGGACAATTTACACTAGCGATTTATTTCGTGATCGTATTGGAATTCAAACAAAGTTACTCTTCTCAAAATTTATTTGGCATACATAGCTTTTAACTTTACATTTATTACAAAAAACAATAATTTTCTTAAATAAAACTAAAAAATATTCCTTAATAATGGACACATAACATTTTTATATTGTTTATTAAATTTTATAAAGAAATAAATAGGCTAGATTAATTTATTTACTTTTTTTTTTCTCGAACTGACTACGCTATTGACCCGGCAGGGTAACTAAAAAATATTCCTTAATAATGGACACATAACATTTTTATATTGTTTATTAAATTTTACAAAGAAATAAATACTACGGCTAGATTAATTTATTTACCTATTCACTTAAATGTACCAGTAAGAATTGAATGTTTGTGCCTTCTCAGAGTAGAATAGGTAATTCACTTTGATTTAATACGAGTACGTAGCACTTTGTTCAATTGACTGTCCAAAAACAAATAAAGTGCTTTTTGTTTGTCCCGGATAATCTTCGTAACGCCTGGGCCAATTATGAAGAACTTTACAAACAGACAAGTTTCTGAGTATTATTTACGATAACTATCATTAAGTTTTTTCGTAGGAGTTAAGCCGTAATAACAAAATTATACAAAGTAAAGAAGTTCAAATACTTGTAAGTCAGATAAAATACAAATTTCCCTAAAAATAATAAAACTGAGCACAACGAGAAGTCACGTGGATCAACTATTACAGCGATCAGCAAACTAATCACCCAAAAGTGCCAAATATAAACAATACAAAATTGAAATTTATTCAAAACTCCTTTTTTTACTTAATCCTTGCTTTAGTAGACACATTTTTAATGGAAATAATTAGGATTACACTCCTGAGCTTGCCTTTGCTCAATATGTCTTATTTGCGAGGGACTAGTCGTACTGTTATAGCTTTCTAAAAATGTGCCTCTTTTCTGTAGGCTTGCGATTTCTTGTTTAGTCGTTTATAAAAAGGTAATTTAATAGATAATATTCCTTATCTGCACTAAAAACTCTGTGGATAAGCCGCAACTAAGGAGTGATAGAGCCACATGGGAACAATGAGCCGCGGTTTGCCAACCACTGGGTATTATAACTACATAAGCGCTTCAACAGCTCTTGTTAAAACTAGGCTAGCTTAGCTTATTTTTGACGATGCGTTATCGTGCCATTTGTTTTGTTAAAATATCATGTACGTAACGTATCACTGAAGCCTTTCAACTATTACGTAGGCAGATTTATTGTAATCCAGGACCGCCCCTTCTCCCTGGTCAGCAAAAGTAATAAATACTCTTATCCCTGTGTCATCCCACTATGCCTCACGCCCCAAGTACGTAAGTAAGTGCTAAAGACAAATAAAAATATTGCTGACGTAATCATCATGCAGACTGCCCATCCTCTATGTTCTCAAAAATAAACAAAACAAGGGGCCCCCACCCCCCATCAGTGCCTACATAGTAATAGTCCCACTAAACAAGTACAAAATAAGCGTATATTCTCTTAGAAACTGTTATTTTAACCATATTATGTACATGATTAAATCGAATCGTATCGTACGGACTAATTGTCTTATTTAAAAAAAGGTGAACGATCTGAAAGCGTAAAAATAAAGTTAAGGACGACATATTGTTAATTGGTTCTGCACTGCGGCTACCATTTATTGCCTCCAATTTACTTTGATCAGTTAATTGTGTGCGGGGACCCGGACAGGTTTATATCTTCGTAAATCAACAATAAAGATAGATGTAATATTATTAATCACAAAAGCGTACAATTTATTATTTGCCGTTAGTTACAGAGGGGTTTCATTGAGTACAGACTCGTCTTGTATCACAAAAGTCATACATTATTTATGTTGTTTCTTAATCACGACGAATTTCTACAAGCTCGCAAGTATTTACGACATAATAAGATGTGACTAAAAAAAATAACTAGCAGTACAGTTTTGATACTGAACAAAATATTGATAGAGGCAAAACAAATATTTCTTATGATCCAAGAGCCCGTGAGTGCGAGACCTTCTAGTATAGGTAAGAATGATCGCCACCCATGAAGCTGAGGCAGCGGTGGCTTTGGCAGGTAACAGGTAATAAAGGTGTATACAATTCCATCTCAAATTTATCATCAAATAAAACTCAATTTTTTTTATATTTGATTCATAATAATATAAAAACTCGCGTTGGTTACAACCCTCTGCAGGACTCCCCTAAACCATTATAATTTATAATTATTATACTTACGTTATATTATAAAACCTAATTTTTATATATAATTTTTGGGGGCCTATTAAACTATGTTTACATAGTAGCCGGACAGTTTCGATGGTTCTATCATCTTGCCAGACGCATTCAAAGTGAGCAATAGTTGGGAGAGCAAGGAGCGCATAACGTAAGAAGAATTATAAATTATAATAGTTTAGGGGTGTCCGGTAGAGGGTTGTAACCATACTAACTGTCTGGCAATGAGCAACGCGAGTTTTTATATTATTATGAATAAAATATAAAAAGATTGAGTTTTATTTTATGATAAATTTTAGATGGAATTTATACACCTTTGTTACCTGTTACCTGCCAAAGCCACCGCTGCCTCAGCTTCATAGGTGGGGGATCATTCTTACCTGTACTAGGGACACACATAGAAGAACTTTCAGCTTTTATAAAAATACGAAGGTCTAGCACTCTCTGGCTCTTGCTCTATTATACACTGGTAAGCTTTTGTATGCAGCATCGATGGTTTGAAGCTGCTGAAACACAGCACTAAGTCTTGGAGGACAAATTTCAAATTTAATGATGAGAATAACCAGATGATCATAATAAAATGCATTCACGTACTTTATGCATTACTGGTGATTCGCCTTGGCTTTGATCGTGTACATTACACGAAGAAGAACGTCATAAGAGTCCAAGTAATTTGGACATGATAATATCCCAGCCATTTTTAGACACTTAGCAGCGACAGTTCAGAAAGTCAATGTCAAAGATAAGTCTCCACGAACAACTTTTTCTTTCTGAGATAACACTTAAGAATTTTATTCAAATCAAATCAAATCAAAATCACTTTATTCAATTTAGGCCCTAAAAAGGCACTCATGTACGTCAGAACTACCACCGGTTCGGAAAACAATCCAGTCATCGAGAAGAACCGGCAAGAAACTCGATTTGGTTTATCTTTTTAACAAATATATATAATATTTACAATAATAATATATTATATATAATAGTAAATGTCACAATCGTTTGTAATGGATGCACAGAGATGAGTCAATTCCAGACATCACCATCGTTCACATATTGATCCACTCTATAATAGTCTTTTGACACTAAAACCCGCTTGACATGGCGCTTAAATTCGCAATCCGGCAAATCGGTAAAGTGATATTATGTAAAGGACAATTTTTGTCTACATATTAACTTATAATTGGATATGGATTAACAGCGTTCTGGTCAAAAGAGTTTTGCAAATAATTCATAACTTTATACATTATTATATGTATAAACTAGCTTCTGTCCGCGACTTCGTCTGCGTGGCATAGTTACTTTGGGGTAACGCTAACACGCAGCGGAAGCTCTCAATAGGAAAAAATACCCCGATTTTGAAACATTTTCCATTGGTACTCCGCAACTATATGTAGTAGCGTAATGATATATAGCCTGTAGCCTTTCTCGATAAATAAGTTATCTAATACTGAAAGATTTTTTCATCAGGCCAATAGTTCCTGAAATTAGAGCGTTCAATCCAAGAAATAAGCTTTATAATATTAGTATAGGTACTCATAGATTATTACTTTTTCTCGTACTGAGCTCGAGCCTTCATTCAAATCACTATAACTTTTGATAGAATAGATCGATTGTAATGAAACAAAGACTAAGTTGTTCTTGAGAATATGTTTTATTGTTAGCGATTATTGTGATCCCAGTACTGTAGCAGTGAAGCGTGTTCATACAAACGGACAGATAGACAGACAGACATTTCTAAAAATGATTGAAATGTATTTTATTACTTATTCTTAGACATCTGCAATATTTTTTTTCACGAAAATTGAAAAAGTACAAACACGTTAGATTTACATTCTTGCTATATGTATAGATTTCCCGGAAGAACAAAAGGAAAAAAACCTTGAAAGCTGTATGAAAATTCACTATGTAGTTTGGAAGAACCAAGTGCAAACGTAAACATGCAGATAGCTACTATCCCTCCCGATGAAATAACGGCAATGAACGATCAGTACCAGCCTGTATCTCCAAACAGAGCGTGCTCACGCCCACGCCCGCGTAACCACAGATCACGCCGCCGTGGTCTGGGGGTAAATTTCGCTCCCGCACACCAGACTAGGCCCCCTCGGCAGCAGCTCAAGCCTAGGTTCCGTTCCCTCGGCGTGGAGCCCTTGAGTACGCTGCTCGCGCGATACAGTGACACAAAATCTTACATCACTGCGACAACATTACACATATCACCTCCACACACGTGCACGCATACACGCTTACACATGCAGGTGGAAGGGTTTTATTTTTTCCCCTTATCAAACTGAAATAGTTTAGAATATTATCCGATACGAAATATATATAAGGGTTGTTGAGGTATGTATGCTTGGTACACATATATGTTTCAACAACTCATATATGTATGAATAGTTAGCTTAGCTTAGGTTAGCTTACATAGGTCGCGAATTGCATGTATCAGGCAACAGCCAAAGCCGAGGTGTGGCGCGCACCCTTGAGCTAGTTGTCAAAATAAAATCGGCTGTGTGCCTTAAGCGCTCGCCTTAGTAGTCCGGTGAAGCTGTTAAGACCTTGCTTGGTCAATAGCGAAGTCAGTTCGAAAAAAAAAACAGATAGCTACTATATTTTATTAACTGTATGTAAAACCTTAATGAACCTTCTAACATAATTTCTTAATTCTACGTCAAAAAGTATAAATAAAGCTAACGATACTTATACAATAGATTCTCCAGGTTTCACTTTAACAATTTCAGGATGATTTGGATCCCCATTACCCCTGACTACATAAACAGTTCTAAGGCCATTATCATCATTCATTTTTTTTACATAAAAATTATGTTCATAATCAAAAACGTAATCATTTACATTTATATTTGTTTTATGTGCATTGATATATTTGTTTTTATTTGCGTATCTTCTAGATTTATTACTGTCAGGAAATATAACCGTCTTTCCCCTTCTTTTCTTATATTGATTTTCATAATCATTGTAAATATTCTGATCGCTTGAACCAACAGTGTTAAATCCTTCGTCTGGAAATGTAACTTTTCTACTATCTCTAATATTACTATTCGGTTTATAATAATCGTTATTATCTGGAAATGATAATGTAGTATCTATATAATCATCACCAATATCATCATCTAAGAAATTATTACTTGGACTATTTAGAATACGCTTCTCAAAATTATTATCACCTTCAAACCTAAAGTTATCATGTTTATAATTAGAACTATAAGTTTGTTGATTGTTTAAAGCATTAGGTTCGTAAAGACCGTAGCCTTGCATACGAAATCCATCTTTATTATGTTGGTTTTGTTGGTAAAACCCATAGCCGTTGTTTGATTGCGCATTCTGATAAACATTTTGATGTAAATTTGGTTGGTACAGGCCATAACTTCCTGATAATTGGTGGTGAAATTGATCCACACTTTGTTGACCTTGTGGTGCGTTGAAAAATCTAAAGAAACCGCCGTTGTGGTTGTTGAGGTAATACACCAATTGTTCGGGATCTGTCGGACACTGAGGATAAGCGTAGCGGCAAGTACCAGGATTGCCTTTAGAGCTCATTCCGAGAAAAACTGCACGCCCGAAGACGAAGAGCGGGGATGTAGTGATGCCACTATATGCTGACAGGAGGCTGGAAATATTAACAACAGACAAATATTGCAAGAATTAGTCTAAACTTCTATAGTATGATGATAAATGTAGTATTGTATGCACCAACATTCTAAAGAATGTCTACGCAAATGGCACAAGCAAGGTAAAACTAGAAACTAAAGTAGAAGAAATGTTCATAGGAAGAGGCGTCAGTCAGGGAGCCCCGCTGTTTCTGAAAGTTTTCATAGCAGTAGTTGAAGATATATTTAGCAAATTAGACTGGTCAAAGAAAGGAGTGCAAGTAAGCGGACACTAAAAAAATAATTTTACCTAAATTTTAAACACTGTATCTTGAAATATGGAATAAATGGATTTATTATTATTATTGTATGCATCAAATAATCATAGGTGGATTGAGTGGAGGGAGTAAAGTATGTCAAATCCACAGAAGTTCCCTCGAAATGTCAGTTTTAATCCAATTCCAGTCAAGACCAAATTCAAAATGTTTAATAAATAAAAGGCATTATGAAGTTCCAGGCCCCGTAAATACGCAAAGTTGCAAAGTATAAAAATAACTTTTACTAACAACACTTGATTAATAATTTTTTATGTAAACTATATAGAATGAGAACGAATATATATACGTATAAATACTCACGTTAGAAGTGGTTGTATAGCAGCAATGGGTTGAAGAAGTGACGTCGAAGTCAAATTCCTGCCACCAGCTGCCTCACAAAGAAGCCGAGGAACACATTGCTGGTCGTCGTACAACGCAATTGAAGTCAGAGCGCTAGTGATAGCTGTAAGAGCTTCTGATGCTACTGATGGTTTTGGAAAACGGGGTGGCCCTGTAACGAGTTTAACAAGTTTTAATCTGTGACTTCATATAGGTAGTAGAGCCATGCTTGTAGGTGGTAGAGCCACGTTGAAACTATTATTGGTATGAATGGGTGGCTCGTCCAGGGTAGTACCATCCTCTCACAGAAAACCGACGTGAAGTAACTGTGCTTGCATTGTTGCGTTTCGTTTGGTCAACGAGAGCGCCGGATACCCAACTCCCCTCCCCCTTCCCACTTCCCCACTCCCCCTTCTCCCAAACACATGCTGGCAACGCACTTGCGACTCCTCTGGTGTTGCAAGTGTCTATGGACGGTAGTGATCATTTAACATCACGTGAGCCACCTGTTCGTTTGCTTCCTATGATATATAAAAAAAACTCAATTGTTATTTAACGTCTCGATCGTCTTTCCATGAGATATAATTTTGTGATGAATCACAGTGATAAATGAGTAGTGTTTGATTGTCTTTATTATCCTCAGATTGATAATCTGCCACTAAACTCCTAGTGTTCCGGCAGTTGAACTTGCGAGACAATTCTTTAAGTTTTAGCCTGTTACAATCATCAGCTAGATTAGGTAAGAATGTGGTGGAACGTTAAAGTTTAATAATAATAATAAAGAGCAGTTGCCAATATAGAAGGCTGGATTTGATCAAATTTGTTAGTAATATATCTTTAGTATGAAAAAAGATCGTTTTAGTAAGATTTATTTGTCAAATATAAAGTGAAAAGTATAATGCCCATGATTTGTTAACTGGTTAGAAATTTGGTTCAACTGAATAATTCTTCCCAGTCAAATTTGACACTACGTTCGTAGTTTCTTCGAACAATACGTTGCTAATTTTATATAAATACAATTGTCAAATAATTATTTAGGGGATGTAGGTAGTGAATGGATGACTAAACATGTTAATTTTTATTTATTGATTTTCTATTTTTGCCGAGAGTATGGAAGTAAAACGAGGTCAGTGTACGGTAATTTAGTTCGCAAATACCCTGGAGATATACATAGCTTACTAGAAATTGTCTGAGTTTAGTTCCTGGAGTCAAGTTGAAAAATTATCTGTTATATACTTTGAATCACATTTACTGGAAACATTAAAATGCATAATTAAATAACTTACTATAATAAGGTTGTTGGGGTGTGAAAAAATCTGAATTAACGAAAGGATTAACTCCAAACGGACTTGGTATTTGATCACCGGAACCTAATAAATTTTGATTTTTGGGCTTCCTTCTACGTCGTCTACGTTTCTTCTTATTCTGGTCTTGTAATTCTGGAATATCATATTCAGAATTCTGTTCGGTGTCTTTAAAAATTAAAGGTCTCTCTTGATCGACCACAACATTGCGTAGTCTTGTTGTATTAATATCTTCCAAATAAACTTCTTTACTCAATTTCATTGTATCTCCAATTTCACTCAAATTTGCTAATTCGGTTCCGAAGATATTGCTGTAAAAATACACGAGAAAATAATTAAGAACAGAAGATAAATAATGTCACTAAGCCCATATCAATGATAGCTTTACCACAACCTTAAGTAATTACTGTGTAAGACACTAGCGTATTTATCGCTATCTAGTTATGTTCATATATTAGTGACATTGCAAGAGTTTCCAAAGGAATTTAGAATGTTCTTTTTTGTTTTTGGTAACCGATCTTCTAGTAGATTATTACTGTCATTGTCGAGTAGGTAATGATATTACACGTTTCTTGCGATTATTTCCATGAACCAACAAGATGTTGGCCGTCCTGTTAGAACTTTCCAGAGAATATTTGTGGCAAGTCAGAATCCATGTACCGTGGTATTATTTCCCATCCTCTTCATTTGTGCACAAAAACTGAATTATATTACGTAAAACACCACCAATATTACAGAATATAGAGCCAAATAACACAAGATTAGGAATAAAATATAAAATCCACTACATGGCATTTCAGGATCCTGAGTAAAAAGTCCAAATTTAGAGTCAACTCACAATACAAAATTCTTGTAATTTTTCGAGATATAACCATAATCCAGGCATAAATATATGTCATAGAGGGACACTTAAGCGAATTGCGTTCTAAGGTTAGTTTATTTATATTCAGTAATTCAAGATATTTTGAGGAATTGTTGTTGTTTCGGTGTTCACCATTGTAAGGAAAAAATATTTATTTCATAATACTTTGAGTTTTTTGAAAACCTATGGCTTTGGTTTACTTAAGAAGTTTAATGGATTAGTTAATATCCTTTTGTTAGTTATCTATGATTAAAAGTGATACTAGAGGATGAGGTCTAGGATGTAACGCGTTTGGCTAGTAAAGCGTGTTCAATTTAATCTTTTGAAGACCGTTGTAGTAGTATATATTGTCTGCAGTTAAGTATTTCGTTAAACAATGTTATAGTATATTATATGTACCATCATTTATTTTACATTATAATTTAAAACTAATAAAAATATATATTTCTTTAGAGCCATCGTGACTTATTTCTCTTATGAATCAAAGAAAGTTATTATAATTTTACATATTATAGTTTATAAAAAAATTAATAGATTTAACTAAACACTCACGACAACAATTCTGCCGGATTGTAAGGCACCTGAGGATCCTCAATTACGTAGCATTTTATGAAATCATATGTAAGTATCAAAATTGAAAGTGAACCAAGGACTTTCATTTTGAAGTCACAGAATACCTGAAACATTACAAACATTCGTGATATTATTAGTGAGTTAACACAATTGCATTGTTGCTATTGGATGTAAGTAGGACTTTGTGTTCGAACAAGTTGATATAGCCCCATCTTACAACATTTTAATGTACCATTTACGACATGGCGCTATATGACATTGAATAATAGTTTTTTTCTTTGTAAACTCGTGTTTCTTTTCAGTGAAGACACCGATATAAATAAATTAAAAAAATAAAAACATATTTAATTACAAATTTTAATTCAAATCGTTAGAATCATTATATCATATACAAGAATTACTCGTATAAGAAAGAAAAGTTATAAGAAGTTGGTAAGTTAAACTGGAAATTTAAATTTTAAGCCGTATATACGAAATTCTAATTATCACAGAGTCTATTAATATCTGTCATAGTTGATAACGTTTGGAGACCATAATGCATAGTAGTAATATTCCCATGCAAGAACACTTGAAAGTTTTAAATATATAGCACCGCGACAAATCTACGTGGAAGTATTTCAAGGTCTATGTGGTATCATAAATTACTCTACATTATATGGACATTTCTTAACATCATTGAAATTAGTATGGGAGAGTATAATGTCATCTTGTGAGCGTCTGATTAGAGTGGTGCTGGTCCGAACATGTTAATCACTAATATTATAGATTGACAGTATGAAAACATCGTAAGAAAACCCACTCTCTGGTTATTTATTTAGCAAGAGCAAAGCGATCGTAGATTACTAAATATCCGTTTTAAGTCCGCTAGTTAATTTTAAAACTTTAATTTTCTATAATAAACTTAAATTTTACACCAACGCAGGTACAATACGCGTCAAACTTTTTGACCGCTATGCACAAATAGTGGTCAAGTAAAATAATTTCAGAATTCTGTTCGGTGTCTTTAAAAATTAAAGGTCTCTCTTGATCGACCACAACATTGCGTTGTCTTGTTGTATTAATATCTTCCAAATGAACTTCTTTACTCAATTTTATTGTATCTCCATTTTGACTCAAATTTGCTAATTCGTTTCTGAAGATATTCCTGTAAAAATACACGAGAAAATAATTAAGAACAGAAGATAAATAATTATATAAATATCACTAAACCCATATCAATGATAGCTTTACCACAATCTTAAGTAATTACTGTGTAAGACTCTAGCATATTTATCGCTATCTAGTTATGTTCATATATTAGTGACATTGCAAGAGTTTCCAAAGGAATTTAGAATGTTCTTTTTTGTTTTTGGTAACCGATCTTCTAGTAGATTATTACTGTCATTGTCGAGTAGGTAATGATATTACACGTTTCTTGCGATTATTTCCATGAACCAACAAGATGGTGGCCGTCCTGTTAGAACTTTCCAGAGAATATTTGTGGCAAGTCAGAATCCATGTACCGTGGTATTATTTCCCATCCTCTTCATTTGTGCACAAAAACTGAATTATATTACGTAAAACACCACCAATATTACAGAATATAGAGCCAAATAACATAAGATTAGGAATAAAATATAAAATCCACTGCGTGGCATTTCAAGATACTGAATAAAAAGTCCAAATTTAGAGTCAACCCACAATACAAAGTTCTTGTAATTTTTCGAGATATAACAATAATCCAGGCATAAATATAAGTCATAGAGGTACGCTTAAACGAATAGCATTCTAAGGTTAGTTTATTCATATTCAGTAATTCAAGATATTTTGAGTAATTGTTGTTGTTTCGGTGTTCACCGTTGTAAGGAAAAAAATATTTATTTCATAATACTTTGTGTTTTTTGAAAACCTATGGCTTTGGTTTACTTAAGACGTTTAATGGATTAGTTAATATCCATTTATTAGTTATCTATAATTAAAAGTGATACTAGAGGATGAGGGTCTAAGATGTAACGCGTTTGGCTAGTAAAGCGTGTTCAATTTAATCTTTTGAAGACCGTTGTAGTAGTATATATTGTCTGCAGTTAAGTATTTCGTTAAACAATGTTATAGTATATTATATGTACCATCATTTATTTTACATTATAATTTAAAACTAATAAAAATATATATTTCTTTAGAGCCATCGTGACTTATTTCTCTTATGAATCAAAGAAAGTTATTATAATTTTACATATTATAGTTTATAAAAAAATTAATAGATTTAACTAAACACTCACGACAACAATTCTGCCGGATTGTAAGGCACCTGAGGATCCTCAATTACGTAGCATTTTATGAAATCATATGTAAGTATCAAAATTGAAAGTGAACCAAGGACTTTCATTTTGAAGTCACAGAATACCTGAAACATTACAAACATTCGTGATATTATTAGTGAGTTAACACAATTGCATTGTTGCTATTGGATGTAAGTAGGACTTTGTGTTCGAACAAGTTGATATAGCCCCATCTTACAACATTTTAATGTACCATTTACGACATGGCGCTATATGACATTGAATAATAGTTTTTTTCTTTGTAAACTCGTGTTTCTTTTCAGTGAAGACACCGATATAAATAAATTAAAAAAATAAAAACATATTTAATTACAAATTTTAATTCAAATCGTTAGAATCATTATATCATATACAAGAATTACTCGTATAAGAAAGAAAAGTTATAAGAAGTTGGTAAGTTAAACTGGAAATTTAAATTTTAAGCCGTATATACGAAATTCTAATTATCACAGAGTCTATTAATATCTGTCATAGTTGATAACGTTTGGAGACCATAATGCATAGTAGTAATATTCCCATGCAAGAACACTTGAAAGTTTTAAATATATAGCACCGCGACAAATCTACGTGGAAGTATTTCAAGGTCTATGTGGTATCATAAATTACTCTACATTATATGGACATTTCTTAACATCATTGAAATTAGTATGGGAGAGTATAATGTCATCTTGTGAGCGTCTGATTAGAGTGGTGCTGGTCCGAACATGTTAATCACTAATATTATAGATTGACAGTATGAAAACATCGTAAGAAAACCCACTCTCTGGTTATTTATTTAGCAAGAGCAAAGCGATCGTAGATTACTAAATATCCGTTTTAAGTCCGCTAGTTAATTTTAAAACTTTAATTTTCTATAATAAACTTAAATTTTACACCAACGCAGGTACAATACGCGTCAAACTTTTTGACCGCTATGCACAAATAGTGGTCAAGTAAAATAATAACAATCTTCCAATCTTCTAGTAGATTATTACTGCTATTATCTTATAGGTAGTGACATTACAAGTGTCTTGCGATTATTTCAATAAACTAACAAGATGTTGACCGTTTTGTTAGAACTTTCTAGAGAGTTTTTATGACAAGTCGGAATCCATGCTCCGTGGTATTATTTTCAACACCTTCATTTATGCGTAATAACCAAACTATATTACGTAAAATACCGCCAATATTACAAAATACAGAGCCAATAACACAATATTATGAATAAAATATAAAATCTTCAACATGACATTCCAAGATTTAACCAAAAACGTTTTTTTCATGTTCGTTAGCTAAGAACTTCGTCATTTATGAATTGATTTCGAAAAGTCTTTTTTCATTCAAAAAGGGATATTTTCAGGGAGTTCCCTTTTTAATTTCACTAGCATTGGACTTTCTATTTTGAGGATATATCAGGAAACTTCACAAAATCGAATAGGAAATATATCTTGGTGGAAATTTTGGTAGGTTAATACCAAGTATTAGATAGGTATTAGACTTAGACTATGGTCAAAGACGTCCTGATATATTTTTCTAGAGTAGACTTTACGAAGTTGGTTTTGTTCTTTGTTTCTTGTTATTATTATTATGTTCTTATTATTATGCAAGTTACAGAAATTTCTTCTGAATAGTCTTATTATTATCACTATGACAAAGCAAAATAGCCTGATTAGTGACCAAACACCGATCTTTAATTGTTAATAAAATAAAACGGGTCTTGTATTTGGCTATATAACAATAAATCAGTGTTTTCTGATATTATTCAATCAGGTCTTTTCAATACCTACACTACAATAGACTCAGTACTAAAAGGTGTAATAAAGTATGTTCAAGATTAATTTAAGAGTGAATATTGCCTAAAAAGGTGAAGCAAATAACTGAGTAACTCTTAAAATTCCTATTAGTCCATCATACCCCTAAGCAAGAACCAAGGGGATAAAGGTATATAATATATTATTAACTTTATAAACACATAAAATAATGTGTAATTTAAAACCTTTCCGTTTAATCTATATATTCGCGACAAGATATAACATTTTTACAAGTTTCAGTTAACTGATATTTATGGCCATTTGTCAACAAATTTATTGTATTCTTCCTGACTGAATCACTTTTATTATAAAATTTTAACGCGACATACCTAAACAATTTATGCTATGAGAAAAAGACAAGTGGTAACTGCACGAGTATCATGATTTTGTATTAAACATTTCATCTACACAATACACAATTATTTTACGTTTTACATACACGTATGTAATAAATATTATCCAAAGAAATAAAAGCGAGTAGTAGTATGTTTGTTTGTTGGTGATTTTGTTTTTATATTTCTGTAGTCTTTAGAAAAAGAAAGTCAAAAGAAATGAATAATTAGTAAAATCATTTATCATCACACTAATGTCGAAAGTTGATAATATAATTATTTGCTTAACACAGAACAAAGACACAAGTTTATTAGCGTTTGACAAGTAAGGTAAGGTTAGAGGTCGGAGAGCAGAGAGCTAAGGATGCTAATTAGGTCTGTCATAGTCGTATTTTGTACTTATTCCCATGCATTTATTTTCTCTTTCTTTTTTGACAGCCTTGTTTTGTTACTTCGCCAATTCTATATATGTATATATCAAATGTTTATTTACCAAAATACTAGCTATTACTTAGTTTATAATTAATTTATCGTGCATGTTACTATGTACCGACTCATATTTATTTATCTAGTGAAATTATGTTTACTAGTAGTTATTTAAAGGAAACCAATGTTACATACGTTTACAAGAAAGTGTCCTCATTCTCATTCGATTTAACAACAGAAACTAATATGAAATAACACCCTCGTTTAACTCAACTTACTGTCATAATGTTAAATGTAAAGGGAGTCGCAAAGTTTATTTGGAAAACAATAAATGATTGGTTAAATTTATTTTACACTTTCATTGCTACATAGTTTACAAAAAACTTAATTTTTTGTTCACTGAATAAGAAAGAAAAGCAGTGGTGTAATTAAATTGCAACATTTAATGGCCGGATTCTGAGGTACACGGTTAAACTAACAATAGTTATCGACTCAACAAAGTTATCCATAAGATAAACTGTCAAATGGCCCGTTGAATTGTACTGACATTAATCGTATGATTGTGGGTTCATAAACGTAATTTGATAAGTTATCGAACCGATAACGCCATTGAAAAGATAAACTACAGTTAAAGTACCTCAGAAATCGGGCATAAATAATATAAATACATAGAAATGAAAATATCCAGCAACTGATTACCCATCTCAGCAAGATGCTGCAATAATACAAAGCAATAAAGTAGCACTGATTTTTAAATTATGGCCCGAAAGACAAACATGTGACCATTCGGTGAGCAAGCGCATTAACAAAACGAAAAAATATCTAAATAAAGGAACCAAAATGCAAGTTATATAGTTATTGATAAACGTATCAGAATATATCCTGTAGCTAGTAATATAAGGCCACAAAGACTTTTCTGTAACAAAACATTAACCGAATTACGAATTTTAAACAAGCAATCATTTAATACTAACACGACTAAATAATTGAAATGGTTTTATTTCATTCAAGTAGGCGCTACCATTTTAATGTATCTGATAGGTGTTACATTTACAGTACATATACTATTACCATTTAAAATATACTATATTATATATACATATACCCAAATTAATGGAAGGTATACTCTGTGCTTTTTGTGTCCCAATGTATGAAACGTTTTCTTGATTATTCTGTCAACAATATTGGTTTTTTTTTTTTTTTTTTGAACTGACTACGCTATTGACCAAGCAAGGTCTTAACAGTTTCACCGGACTACTAAGGCGAGCGCTTAAGGCACTCAGCCGATTTTACTTTGACAACTAGCTCAAGGGTGCGCGGCACACCTCGGCTTTGGCTGTTGCCTGATACAAGCGATTCGCGACCTATCTGAGCTAACCTAAGCTAAGCTAACTATTCATACATATATGAGTTGTTGAAACATATATGTGTACCAAGCATATGCCAATCAATATTGGCATTTAATAATTTCTTCAAGATGACAATGCGTGGATGGTGACTCTACTAGAAGCATAATTAAATAAATAGTATAAGAAATATTATCGTGTACGATTAGAATCTAACTTATCAATGCATTGTTCGATCGCGCTATGAACTATTTAGAATTACTTCGTACTCTAATATCGATGTTAAAATTGAAAGAAAATTATCTCTTAGGCTCCTGTCATTTTTCTTATAGCAAAAATAAAAATTGCATTTTCACTATTTGATTTTGGTAGGCGTTTTTAATGGAGGCAATTATAGAATTCATTAAGTTAAGAGCACTAATTATAGATCACGATTACTTTCTAATATACCACTATCATATATCAAGGTTTTTACCGTGACTACTAAAGTTATATATAAATAAAATTGAAGAGTATGTTTTTGAACGAGCTAATCTCCGAAAGGGCCGAACCAAATTTTACAAGACTTTATTACTTTAATATAAAAGATATTATTTTAATATAAAGGAGATTTCAACGTATCTTCTCACATGCATATCATTACGCTTTTACATAGGTGTTAAGAAATAAAGATAAAAAGAGGTAATATAGAAAGATTAATACGTAGTTCACATGAATGAACAATGAACAAAAAGAATTTTAATCCATGTAAATTGTAATCCAAGATCCAGTGCTAAGTAAATTAAAATGACACCTCCTTGAAATACCTCCAATAAAAAGAGTATTTTCTAAATTGGTTTATAAATTCTGAGGTAACAAACATTAAAAAAAATAAAGCATTGAAAACTTCCTAATTTTTTAAGTCTGTTAAAAATAATTTTCATGCGAACGAAGTCACTGGCACAAGCTAGTCTATAATTATAACTGCTATCAAAATAATGATATAGTACTTACAGATTAGTAAACTGGAGAACCGTGTGAAGTTGTGAACCTTTCAACAAGAAATAAAAGAGAAATTCTATGTTCGTGTTGGCGGAGGAAACTCCGCTGATGTCAGCGTAATATCTCTACATATAAGGCTATATTGGCTACCATATACACATTTAAGCAACATCCTGTTATATTTTACGTTTATGGATAACTTAGGTAATAAGTAATATTATTTACATAGCTAGGAACAATATCCCTTGTATTCTATACTAGCTTTTTCCCGAGAGTTCATCTGCCAGTATAATTTTTAGTATAATAAAATAAAGTTATTTTTGTGTGTGTTTAAGTGGGTTCCTTGATGGTTTACATTTACACCTGGAATCGTTAGATGGCGCTGTGATCTGATTCCTGGATTTTTATTATCAGGCCAGGATAACGTCTACCGGACCCACTAATCCTAACTAATGTTATAATCCGAATGCGAGTCTGTTTGTTACTTTACCTACCGTTACTGTTTTTTCCACGTGACTACAGTATGAGATTCTTCAAGGGGCAAGTGAACAGGTTTTTAAACATGATTGAAATGTAATTTATTACTTTTTCCAATACACCTACAACAATTTTTTTCAACAGGCATCTAGTGGGTAAGCGCGATACATCGTCAGCCTCATCGCCACTTACCATCAGGTGAGATTGTGGCCAAGCGCATACATGTTGAACATAAAAAATAATAATAATACGAAGTCGGGGCGAATTACTAGTACACTATAAAACGCAAAATGAGTTTCTCAGATCTGATTGTTATTTCCAGAGATTAACAAGTTCAAATGAACAAAAAACAAACAAACTCTAGACGATATTCGTACAGACTACAAATTATTTACTTGAAGACAGCGTTGTTTAGCAAGTAAATCCCAGCTATAAACTGGCTTATAAGCAACATAGATTATACAAGTGAAAGAGGTGTTAATCAATTTCGGACTATGCTATTTACCTAGCAAGGTCTTAACAGCTTCACCGGACTACTGAAATTGGCGCCGAAATCCAGAACTATAAATATAGTCCGCACCACACTTTTTGACCGCTCAGATTGAATATATTTACTAATCATGTTCACCTATTATTGTTATTATTTGCGAACTATAATTTTTAACTGCCGCGTAAAATTTAATAACGCTATATTGCCTTCCTGGTTCGCGTTCAAGACCTTTGTTTATAATGATAGAGGTCAAACTTAATCTATAGGTCTAGGTCATATACTATATACGCCACATACCGGGCCCAATTGTGAATCTAAACCATTCTCGGATCCACTCGAACACGCACACAAAATTTCATCGAAATCGGTCCAGCCATTTAGGAGGTGATCAGTGACATACACACGTACAGAAGAAATTTATATATATATATATATGTAGGGTGTCTTCCTGAGTAACCCTATAATGGAAAATTATTTACCAAATTACATTTTACCTGAATCATTCATAGAGCAAAAGCGTAACATATACGTTTATTTATAAATTATAAGGAATATAAAAATACGCTATTCTCGCAGCATAAATTAACCAAAACATCATTGGTTATTAAATCCAAACCTTTCCGGTAAAATAGGTCTGTATCCATTAATAGGATATTTAAATATTTATAATATCACTTGGTGCCTACGATTTTGGATGCGTTTATTATTATTTGCTAATTGTTTCGTATTCAAACACGTACGCATATCAATTATAATGGCGATTCGTTGAGTGGTATAAAAGTCGATTCGCTGCTGCGCCATCTAGTGTCGATTATTATCGTTATGATATATACGACATTCCATATATATGTATATATACTAAAAGCCGTCTGCAAATTCATGTTGTCACCCGATAGTGTTAGCAATTTAAATTAGTAAATATATGCGAATTCCGAAAAAATAATAGGTACATGGGTAGAAACCTACGGACTTCAGATTGATATTCCACCGGCACAAAAGCTCTACCACCGCGACTTTCTTGTAGTCTCTAGCTAATATGAGGTCTAGTTTTTTTTAATTTTTTATAGTAGCACGGCAAAATGACAGCACTGTGCCTGATGGTAAGCACAGTACAATCCAAATACAATGGCGACCACCGAGTGACACACTATCCATCGCCGGTCGCCACTGTCATGCCGGCCTGCGATAAGCTGGATATGCACAGGCTGATCCCGAAACGCGACCCGCAAAAACGAATCACTATGACGGGCTTTTTCACCATATGCATGGTGGTTGCGACACAGTCAGGCTGTAAAACCCTACCACCCCGCTTTCGCTATTGCCTCGTTCGTTATTCAGCAGTGTGCACCATGTGCAGGTAAGGTTGGCTTGGTTATCTCAGGTCTTATGATGTTATTTGACACCCCTTACACCCCAAAACGATATATCCAATGGAGAGTGTTATAAGAAACTTCTAGAAGTTATGTCCATTTCAAATTCGCATCTTTCGCTGTGCATTCGCATAGTCTAATATCTAGTAAAATTGGTACAACGCTAATTTTTTCTAAAACTTTCCTTTTGCTTATACCACAGTCTTAAAATGATATACCTAACACGGTTTTCTTCAAGACCTATAAGATGGACTTTTCAAAAAAGAAATAAAATACTTCCCTCCAATGTTGGCAACATAACCGTAATAACTGTGGTCTTGCATTCTGCTTATTTCTTGCTCTTTGATATAACATAAAGTTTGCATCAATCATGATTGCGGTATCAGTAATTTTAACAATTACTTTTTTATATTAAACTATGTCTAATAGTTCATAACTGACAAGTTACGGGGAATTAACAGATAAATAAATCAATATATTTTTTGTCCGTTGCTAATATCTAAATATCTTTGCAAATGTCAAGGTATATTATTGTTCTTTATGTTTAATATTGTATACTCCATCGACGTTGTTAACCTTGGTTCATTCAAGAGGTATATCTAGTTTACTTACGGTTCGAGCGTGTTTGCCAACAACGGTGGATAAGGGAGCAACTCACCAAAACGCTGCTTGCCTGCAGTTTAAGAGATCTATCACAGTTTCACACACCACATAATTTACACTTGTTAAAACAAATCCCAATTAACCCAAAAATCTATTAATCACTAGTTGAACTCAAATTCCAGTTTGAACTAACTCTTAAATGAAAGGGAGAGGCATACATTGCTCACAAAGAATGGAAGACATCTCAAAGATAATAATGGCTCAGTGGTAGCATGTTACGATACCACCTCGATCGCCATTGGTCAAGGATCTAACTAACTATGAGCCTGAGCTGTTAAACTGCTAAGTGAGCTGTTAAGCTGTTAAAACAATAATAAAAAGATGGAGAATGTATCATTGTGTATCAGAATTAACCTAGGCTTAGCCAAAACGTAGTAAATGAAGAGATACCCTCGGTAAATAATTAATGGTAGGGGACGGTGGAGAAGCCTTCCTCTCCACTGCCGGCCGGTCCGAGGGGGTAAAGGCCTCCGCCCTGATTTTCCATAGCACGGCTTTGGCAGACTCTGAGGCAGTCGGAAAACCCAGGTTGTCAGCCGTCAAGGGCGTCGCCGAGCTTGTTCACGCTCCCCCGCGACACACCCAAAGTGCGGCGTACGGATTATCGTGGAGTATTTTAGTCCTTCGGACACTGCTCTGCTACTTTCAGTAGTAGAGTGGTCGTTACTACTCGTGCTCCCTCGAACCTCTGAGCGTACAATGTTAAAAAAAGGCTCCGCCAAAATGGATATCGGTTCGAATACTTAGGGTAAACTTGAATTTTCAACGAACAAAATCATCATGGAAACAATGATTAAACTGCTGCACTTGAGACCCAGCGTCTCTTCTAGGAACAGGTTCGTTAGGCAGTTTATCATTTACATCACACGAGATTTTGCTGAAGGCAATTAAAACCTACGTGAAATAATAAAGCATACCTATTATTACGAAGGTACTCCTTAGCAAGCTTATCGCGGACTGCTTAGTTTAAAAGGCTCTTGCGCTAGTGACAGCACTATTGCTTTAAGACAAATAGGTGTCGTGATAATTCTAAGACTATTTTTTGTACAAGTTGGGAAGTAATAGCTTAGTATTTGCATTGAAATTAAAATGTCCACCTTCGTAACATTATAAAATGAATTTGTCATTTTATAATCAATATTCAGATATTTCTGGTACCGCTTGTGAGAAACGTGTTTAGGGATTCGGTAATATTAGTAATGTTAAATGAGATTTGCCTACCGAGTTTTATTTTGACGGCCTTGACGGCCGTTCTGCGACATATGTTATGCGACATTCTTATGTTTTACTTTGCTAATATTAGTTTATTTAAATCCAGATGAATAAAAATCGAATGCCGAATGGTGAGAGAATCGACTTCAGAATGGGTGCACCTATTGGGCTAATACCGTTTTTTGTGTTTGTAATTGCCAGCACAGAGTTTGTACGAATGAAAATACTCATATAATTGTACAGCAAAATGAAAATATTGGGTTAAAAAATTTACATACAAAAATATGAGTGAGACAGAACGTATCGACTTTAATTTGTTCAACTAGTTATTTCTGTTTTATTCTATTTCTGGCAACCGATCTTCTAGTAGAACATTACTGCCATTATAGAGTAGGTAATGATATTTCAAGTTTCTTGCAATCATTTCAATGGATTAACAAGATGGTGGCCCGCTTGTTAGAACAGTCCAGGATTTTTGTTGCAACTCAGAATCCATGATCTGTGGTATTATTTCCCATCCACTTCACCTGTGCACTATAACCATAAAGTCACATAACACAAGATTATGAATAAAATATAAAATCCACTACATGAGGTTCCATGATCCCACCAAAAGCTCCCGTTCAGCTAGTTAAAAATAAATAAATATACAGAATATAGTATCAGATCATAAACCTTGCGTTACGATTCTACCTACAAAGAGTTGCAACGTCTACATTTCTACAATTTAATCTGTCGCATTTCTATTATATTCTATTATAACAGGAGATAGCAATAAACAGATAAGGTGGCTGGATAGCGTGAGATTTTAGTTATCTCAAATAGTCTGATTTACTATTCAATTCAATGAACTTGTATCACGTGTTACCCAACAAAACGGTGTTATTAAAGTTTAAAATCACTTCTGATGCATAATGAAACAGTTTTTTTAAAACTAAAATTAGTCCCGCATTACGTTCAATTAATGTCATTCTGACCAGTGTGAGCCTTTGGTATGACACCGGAATGAATCTAAAGATTATTCAATATGCTTCTTTTTCTTATCATTATGAATTGATATGAATCCACCTCGAACAGTTGGTGTCCCGTTGATTTAATTTGTCAATAAATCACCTTATTCCAGGCGTTAATTCCAACCGCGTTTTGCAAGTCCTCATTCTTTCTAACGTAAGTATTTTCCTTCATTATTAAAACTATACATGCCAATAACGGCTATATATCAGTAATAAATTACGTTGTGTTACTTTTTAATCGTTATTGTGAACTGTTATTGGATGATCTATTGTTTTGTTTCGTGTTACATTTTTGGCCGACAATGCGATAAGGAGTCGAGTTTTCGTTGTTTATATTGAACTCCCTTGCGCAGAAATCGGTTAAGTTATTATATTAAGGTCGGCAGTTATAATAACGGATAACAGATAACGTATAACTGACAGCAGAATATTGGTAGCGTTAATTACTGTATTGTCTAGGAAAAAGGGATATATTATTTATTGTTATAGTAACGATTAAGTTCAATTATTTTATTGTAATCGACGTTTTGGAGGGATCTTGTCATTTAGTCGTTTTTGTATTTTACTCATAACCTTGAGTTATTTGGCTCAATATTTTGTAATATTGGTGATATTTACGTAATATTAATTTTATAGGTGGTAGAGCCACGCTGAAGCTATAACTGGTTTCAGCATGAATGGGTTGGCTCGCCCGGGGTAGTACCACTCTGTCATAGAAAACCAACGTAATGTAACAGTGCTTGAATTGTTGCGTTTCGTTCGGTCAATGAGAGCGCCAGAGGACCACCTCTCTCTCTCCCTTCCCTCTCACCCACTTCCTTCTCCTCGTCCCCACTAACACAGGCTGGCAACGCACTTGCGACTCCTCTGTTGTTGTTGGTGTCTATGGACGGTAGTGATCACTTAACATCAGGTGACCCACCTGTTCGTTTGTTTCGTATGATATAAAAAAATAGTTTGTTATTGTGATAAGTGAAGTGGATGGTAAATAATACCACGGAGCAATGATTCCGACTTGCCACAAAAACTCCCTGGAAAGTTTTAATACGACGGCGACCATTTTGTAAGTTCATTAAAATGATCGCAGGAAACTCGTAACATCATTCATTACCTACTCGACATTGGCAGCAATAATCTACTAGAGGCTGGTCGTCAAAATTAACTGGAATATAGATTAGACTGATGTTTACACATTAGACTGTCTTAAATTATTTATGTTATAGGTGGTAGAGCCACACTGAAGCTATTACTGGTTTCAGCATGAATGTGTCGGCTCGCCCGGGGTACTACCACCTGACCTACAGGTACACCCACGTGATGTAACAGTGCTTCTCTTCCCTTCACTCCTCCTCCTCCGCCACACACAGTCTGGCAACGCACTTGCGACTCCCCCGGTTTGCTAGTGTCTATGGACGGTGGTGATTATTTAACATCAGGTGATCCATGTGTTCCTTTGCCTCATATGATGTAAAAAAAATGTGTATTATTGGTAGCACTCTTCCTAACAAATGTATTTGGTCTTTCGTATGTAATTCGTGAATTGGTTGTTTCGATATAAGGTTGAACTAACCAAGCAACAATCCGATAAGTTAAGAGGAAGGAAAAATAAGGAAATCAAATGAACCGGCTATAGTATGCCATCTTCAAATCCGAACTAGTATACAAATAAGCGTTTGTCCTCATAATGCTACGTTATCACGGTCAATGTCGAAGCACGTTGCAGGCAAACCTTGTGCATTGTCATAAATCAAAATGATCTATAGAATAACGTAACAATAAATTTTAACTAGAGTTTTTGGTAGGATCTTACTCTGTCTTGTAGTGGCTTTTATATTTTTTTCATAATCTTGTAATATTGAATATATTTTACGTAATATAGTTCGGTTATTGTGCACAAGTGAACTGGATGGAAATAATACCACGGACCATGAATTCTGACATGCTACAAAAACTCACTGTAGAGTTCTAACAAGTGAACCACCATCTTGTTAGAACATTGGAATTATCAGAAGAAAATTGTAATATTATTACATACTCGGCAATGACGGTAATCTATACTAATATAATATTATAAAGAGGTAAAGTTTGTGACGTTGTGGCGTTGTAAGGATTAATCTCAGGAACTCATTCATCATCATATATCATCACGCTAAGTTCACAAGTATTATTGAAGAAACCATATATTAGAGTTTTCATTCCTAAAGCTGCCAAAATTTCAACTTATAAGACAAAAGTAACACGGTGTAAGGGGTGTCGAATAACATCGAAGACTTGAGACATCCAAGCCAACCTCACCTGCACGTGGTGCACCCTGCTGAATAACGAACGAGGCAATTGCGAAAGCGGGGTGGTAGGGTTTTACAGCCTGACTGGGTCGCAACCACCATGTATATTGCGAAAAAGTCCGCCATAGTGTTTCGCTTTTGCGGGTTGCGTTTCGGGATCAGCCTGTGCATATCCAGCTTTTCGCAGGCCGGCATGACAGCGGCGGCCGGCGATGGATACTGTGTCACTCGGTGGTCGCCATTGTTTTTGGATTGTACTGTGCTTACCATCAGGCTCAGTGCAGTCATTTTGCCGTGCTACTATAAAAATAAAAGTCACAATTATACGATAACACAAAAGTAACCCAAAAGTTTTTGTAAACCTAGCAAGGTCATATAAAAATATGAGAAATTTGTAAAACAAAAGCAAAAAACTATGTAATATTCTCGAAGAACATAAAACTTATAATATTTAGTATTTTCGCAACATAATTACTCATAATAGGAGTTGATTATCTTATGATGAATGAATGAATGAATCAATTTATCTACTCGTGAAAACCGCATGAAAATCCGTTCAATAGCTTTTGAGTTTATCGAGAAAAGACAGACAGACGTGGCACTTGACATCGTTCTATAAAAAAAAAAGAATGTTATATGTAACATTTTGTGCCAATGTACGACTCCATGTTTTTGCCTAAAATCGGAAGTCCTAAGTATCATTTATCTTTTTATTATATTACGTTTAATTAAATAAAATTATTATGCACAGTTTATGGTTTTAAAAAGCTAATAAATGAATTACTTCCTAGAATCCAAAAACAGGTAAATTATAATGTCTCACTTGAAATGAATGTTGACATTTTGATATATTTTTTCTCTAGGTAAAAATAGTAATTTTGACGACCTTGCCTCTTACTATAGTATATTTTACACTAGCGACCAACCCCGGCTTTACATGGATGCAATGTACTTATGTGGTGACATAAATATTTAAACAATCTAGGTTCATATTTCGACGTTTTGATACTTAAAGTTTATCGAAGACCTAGAAGCTGAGTAAGGATGTACAGAACCTTTGTATTTTTTTTAGTTAGATGTAATAGTATTCAATCAATTCCAGGCGGAAGTGCAAACTAGCGTCCACTATAATATTAATGATGGATTTCCGCAGAGTAACTCCTTCTTCCTTCTTCAATCAATCTACAGACTTATCAATGTTTTTTTTTACAATTTTAGGCGCCCTACCATCGTGCATTCTTTTCAATCATCTACCTGTGGCTTGCAATATCCAATGAAATTCAAAAACAAATGAGACTATATTGGTACATTTATATATGACTGACAAAAATCTTATTCGTTATTTTCCCACCAGTTTGTAATTTGTATTAAATGTATTCATTTATGTATCATCTAAAAATCTTAAAAAAAAGGTTATTACAAAAACGTAATTATGTAATTGTTATGGCTGAACATAGATGTATTTTTTTATGTTAATTTTTGTATCATAATTTAAAAGCTTAACATGGTCTCTCAAGGTTAAGTATTAGGTTGTAAGGTTATGTATGTAAGTACAAAAAAATCGCCATATTTATATCAAATGTCTAATGTTTTAGATATATATACTATAGATTGGAATATTGTTTGTGTGTCTCGCATTATATGAAAAAATGAAAGAACTCTGCAAGGTTCGTATGACAGGGTTTAGAGACCAATTAACTTAAAAAATCTTCTAACTTAAAAAAAATCAGCTCACCTGTGGTGGTTGTATTACAAATACGAAAAATTATTTAAGATAATTGTAAGACAGGCGAAACCCCTGGAAAATCTTAGTTATACAATAAAAATTCCCATAAAACATTATAATTAAAAACCGATAGCTGTAAAGTCATTCAGACCCAACAACGACTTTTAGTTATTACCTCGATATCTCTTGTTACACAAATTTTTCTGTCAGTATTTATTCAACTGCCATCAATAACACTCGACTATTCTGATGTACTTTATAAGAACAACTTATTTTCATACGGTGATATGAATTAGGAGTGCGTGTTTTTTCGAATAATGTAAGTTTTTTTTTATTGATGTGAATGATTTTTTTTAAATGTAAATTATAAATGTATTAAATTCCGTGCGTAATTTACAAGAAGGAAACACAAGCAACAATCATACAGATATGTTATGTGTGTTCGGTGTTAAAAACAACACGGCCATTTGCACCCATCCTGATGATAGTTTGATGAGTGACAATGTCCCCAATACTAGGAACTGCCACCTTCCGAATTCACCAACGAGGCCGGCGAATGTGTCTTCTTTCTTCGTCTTTTTGGATACAATTGTTGGATTATGCACCATTTTAGTTAATTGTTTGCGTTATGGTAATTTCTTTGAGATGTTGTTTGTTGTGTTTATTCTCTTTTTTGAGGTTCCAGTTATATCTGTCGATAAAGTTTATTTATTTAATATTATAATAATGTGGAATAAAATAAATATATGTAATCATCATCCGAGTACTTAATTAATTACTTTAATTATATAATATAATTTGAATTTAATAATAAATAATATAATTTGAATACAGGTATAAGATGTCTCTTCCTTGAAATATAATCATGTAATTTATGTAAGTAATAGTTATACTACTTTAACTTTCTAATTAGTAATACATAACCCACAAATGGATTTTTTATCGTGGGCTGTTTTTTTATGTATTTATGATTTATTAATTTATTTGATTTTAATCATAGTTATACTATAAAAGCGTTACCTAGTAGCTTTGTCTGTCTGTTACTTATTTACACCTCGACTTCTGCATATATTACGGGAATTATCGACTGTATTAAAGTTATATCAAGATATGATAATTATCTTGCATTTTTTTTGTTCACAAAATTAGTAAAAAATTAAAATTAACTTATATAGATAGATTAGATAAAAGATACATATATTAGTTTGTACGTCAGAGACCACGTATATATTTTTAACCAACTTCAAAACAGGGTTCTCTATTTGTTCCGTATAATATGTTTATATGTCCAAGACATTCTCAAAAACCACTGATCCGATTTTAATAAGATTTTCGTTATTGAATATTTATTTCGTCAAGGAAAGTTATAGTGTATAACGTAGAATCTGATAAATATGACATGAGAAAAAAGTATGTGAATGTATATCTATGTATTGTTTTGACCATTTGGTAACATATGTGTCCGAAAAGACGAAGAAAGAAGACACATTCGCCGGCCTCGTTGGTGAATTCGGAAGGTGGCAGTTCCTAGTATTGGGGACATTGTCACTCATCAAACTATCATCAGGATGGGTGCAAATGGCCGTGTTGTTTTTAACACCGAACTTGACATTCTGGTGCAATAATTTGGGAAACGAATCAAGGATCGCGGAGAACAACACTTGCTATGCAGACTCTTTGGAATATAAAAACGACGCGAGCCCGTTAGACAAGACGATTATGATCAATGGCTAGTATCAATTCGATGTCCGCAAGTTCAAACACCGACTATACCAACATTTTTTTTTTTTGAAGGAATATATCGTGAGGAAACTGGAACCTGAGAAATGTTCTTGTAGTACGATCGTATGTGGGAAAATATAGAACTATGGATTTATCTGAGTTTGAAATTGTTGTTATGCCTACACCTTCCTTCGGGAAGAGGTCTTTGGACTGAAATGGGTCTCTTAAGCTTGATGTGATGATATTTCATAATTGTCTCTGCAAAGAAACGACTTACTACTAGCTTAATTGGTATGAGATTTAAATGTATATGTTATTTTAATTTCAGGTACTATTTAAAAAAATCGCTTTCATTTTCAATCAAATCATCATGTACTAATTAGTCACAATGACTGACGTGCTTAATTTGTGCACCAAACTATTGAATGATAAATACAACCTATAACAATATATGTATAACCGAAATCAATGAACACCGCAGTCTTAAGGCCAGTCGCCTTAAGTTTTTTTTGCTGAAGACTTGGAAGACCTCTTGTTTTGTTTTGTACCAGTATATTTTGCCAAACTTATCCTTTGAACGGAAACATGTAGCGCAAGTACTGCTTCTTCACCAAACGGATAGGTTCCACAAACCTTACGAGTGCCATTTAAAACGTATGGTTACATTATTCCATAGATTGTTTTGGTTTACGACAGTGTACAAGTTTTGCCTGCGACGTTCTTTGACATTGAACGTTACAGTGTTGCCTTTTGAGGTCAAACGTATAAGAAGGCTTATTTGTATACTCGTTCGGATTTTAAGATGACGTTCCGTTGCCGCTTCATTTGATTTCCTTATCATTCTTTCCTCTTAACTTATCGGTGTGA
The DNA here is from genome assembly GCA_015888305.1 of Antheraea pernyi. Taxonomy (NCBI): domain Eukaryota; kingdom Metazoa; phylum Arthropoda; class Insecta; order Lepidoptera; family Saturniidae; genus Antheraea; species Antheraea pernyi. The sequence continues at coordinate 48,683 of MU160901.1, forward strand.
TGCTTATTGTTTTGCGCACTGACTGACGATATTCGCCTGATGGGCCTTCACAGCTATACGGTTTGTAGACTTCTTAACAAATGTAAGATGTATAATTAATTGTACGATGTTAGCTAATAACTACAATAAATACATCTATTAACATGTGATCAACATAATTTATCTAAAATGTTATTAACGGAAGAGCTACTTTGAAAACTGACATTATAACCATTGGTATTCATTTTCGGCTGAATTCACTGGTCGGAGTGAACTTCTGTTTAGAAGATGCTCTGATTAGGGCGTCTTTGGAAGAGGAAAATTCCAGGATAGAATATATGTACTATCACATCTGGAAGAAATTTAAAAAATATATAAACAGGTCCAATTTGTTGTACTTTAAGGTTACACCTAATAGGTGGTACTACAAAATGTTCTGGTCACAAAATAATTGGTAATAAATAAGGAGGTAGGATTTTCGGAATGTTTTCCAAATTAGCTTGGTTATCTACCACCCTCAAGTTTTAAATTCCCAAACACCAGTCAGCTTGTTCCGGTAGCTGCACTTAAGAGCCATTCTCTCTCTAAGTTTAGCTTAATTACCACTTTAAACCACATAGTCATTTGATATCAGGTGAAATTATGGTTAAATGCTAAAATGTCCGTAAAGTACAATACAATTGTTTCGTATTTTTTTCAGCCTACGCCGAATTTTTTTCCGCACAGCTGTAAAATCACCTTACGTTCTATGCAAGACGCTGGCTGAGCCATTAGGTACGTTATTCAATGGTTATAATAGAATAAAATACAAAGTTGGTCCCCCCTCAGCCGCAGCTCAAGCCTAGGTCCGTTCCCTCGGCGTGGAGCCCTTGAGTACGCTGCTCGCGCGATACAGTGACACAAAATCTTACATCACTGCGACAACATTACACATATCACCTCCACACACGTGCACGCATACACGCTTACACATAAAGTGGATGGGTTTTTCTTTTCTTTCCCGTATCGAACTGTAATAGTTTAGAATCTTTTCCGATACAAAATACACATAGGAGTTGTTAAGATATGTATGCTTGGTACACATATATGTTTCAACAACTCTTATACGTATGAATAGTTTAGCTTAACTTAGGTTAGCTTTGATAGGTCGCGAATTGCATGAACAGGCAACAGCCAAGCCGAGGTGTGCCGTGCACCCTTGAGCTGGTTGCCAAAACAAAAATCGGATGAGTGCCTTAAGCGCTCGCCTTAGTAGCCCGGTGAAGCTGTTAAGACCTTGCCAGGTCAATAGCATAGACAGTTCGAGAAAAAAAATAAAAAAATGTTGCGTTTCGTTAGGCCAGTGAGAGCGCCGGAGGCCCACCTCCCCTAGTGTTGTTAGTGTCTATGGACGGTGGTGATCACTTAACATCAGGTGACCCACCTGTTTGTTTGCCACCTATTATATAAAAAAAAAGAAAAAACAAAGAACTGTTCGTTAATTGTACGATATGAGTGGTATAGTACTGCTCGTTGACTCAACGCTCGTAGAGTCGTTGCTTGTGGCTTGCCGTATAATAATCGCAGCGTATCCCCTACCTTGAACTGCCTTCTCGAACCATATGTCGATCTATTATATCTGTTCTTATCAAACTCTATCGTGTCACTATTTCGATTAGATTCTATCGATCAGAGTTTACTCGATGATCGTTCCAAACAGAGCCTATGAAGTTACTGTTTGTTAACGAGTTCGTACCCATGGTTAAAGATCTCGCAGTTGTGATGGGCCTATGAACGTACTCCACGCATATGCTAGCATTACATCGAAATCAACTCGACCGAGACCTTTTGGGAAGCGCCCTTTTATGACTCCAACGCTCGCACGTGGCCTTGTCCTTTTATGCGTATTTCTTTTCACAGTGGCATCCACTTATATTTATTACATTCTGTACAAATTACAACAATACTTTAGCCCTAATATATTCTCTGTTCAATGTTCGTCAATGTTCATATAAAAACTTCGCTGATATACTACAATTTTCTTCGTACTAGAACAATGATACAGAAAAATAAACTGTAATATATCTCACGTCTCTGACACTTCTTATAACTATCAATCACTATTAAACGTTTTGGATCTTCTTCGTTCTTTCATCGTCTTGCGTCTTGTATCGCTGTCCGCTACAATGATATTGTTTTTTTTTAAAAACGGTATGTATGTATAAATGGTAAATGTACATTATATACATCTTTATATATACATTTCTTATGTACGTGTGTATGTCACTGAACTCC
>MU160902.1:0-50090 GCA_015888305.1 Antheraea pernyi
GATACACCGACCGCTATCCAATTCGGTTCATTGGCGCAGCCTACAACTGATCAACTGATATAAACTGATATAAACTGATATCAACTGATATAAATTACACTACTTAACTACTATTATAACGAATTATTTATACGGAAAAGTAATTTAAAAAATAAAGAACAACATTGTTTATAAACCATAAAAATATTCTCTTGATTCAGAATAGCGTTGTCGAAGTCAATATGCAGTCAATGCTTGCTTGAAATAATATTTAGAATACTTTTGTGTGTAATATACCTGTATAATGTATTTATACTACCTAGTGTGTAATATCAAGAAAAATCATTTGTTCACATTATTTCGTTCAAACAACGGTATTGGTAATGTATCCGATTTCAGTATGAACTGGACTCTTTGGCGCGAATTTATAAAGTGATGTAAAGGTTTATACACGCGGTATAATTTTATTCTGTATAATAATGATGGGGAAATATAAAATATATATAAAATAGTTCAATTTAATGACAAATACTTGTTAACAAAAAAATCAATAAAAGTACATAGTGTAAACTAAAAATATTAGGTATAATATATATTTAAACGTAATATTTTTTTTATATCATAGGAGGCAAACGAACGGGTAGGTCATCTGATGTTAAGTGATCACCGCCGTTCATAGACACTCTAGCTACACCAGGGGAGTCGCAAGTGCGTTGCCAGTCTGTGTTTGGGGGAGGGGGAGGGTAGGGGAATTGGGTATCCGACGCTCTCTTTTTTTTAAGTCATAGCAGACGAGCGAACAGGCGGCTCACCTGGTGTTAGGTGATCACCACCGTCCATAGACACTAACTACACCAGGGGAGTCGAAAGTGCGTTGCCAGTCTGTGTTTGGGAGAAAGGGAGAGAGGGGGGAGAGGAGAGGGGAGGTGGGCCTCTGGCTCACTGAGTGAACGAAATGCAACAATGCAAGCACTATCAATTCACGTGAATGTTTCTGTGGGTCTAGTGGTAGTACCCCGGGTGAGTCTGCTGAAACCAGTAAAAGCTTCAGCATGGCTCTACCACCTACATCTACACTTATTCAAGTTAATCATTCATAGGGTCTTCGGTTTATTCAAATAATTTAAATTATGCTTATAATTCAAACTGTTTAAATGATTTTAAATGATATTTATCAAATAGTAAAAAAATATTAATATACAAAATTAATTCAATGGATTCATCTGTCAGTGAAAAGAATTTAAATGAAACTAGTTTGAAAATATATAATAAATAAGAAAGTTCACTGTTTATCTGATAAAATTATTTAATTTTAGTTTTTATGCATAAAAAAATTGAGGAATGTTCTATGTTTTCCCATTACTTTAATAATTTCTCCTTATTTTCGGATTATTCGAACCATTCGAATATTCATTTCGAAATTCGAGTTAAACATCATTATTCGATTCTAGCATTATTATACTTTCTTTTATCATATTTACGTTTCATTTAAAATAACTACGGCAATATGATTACTACATATATATTTTTTTTTATATTAGCACGGCAAAATGACTGCCCTGTGCCTGATGGTAAGCACAGTACAATCCAAAAACAATTGCGACCACCGAGTGACACAGTATCCGTCGCCGGTCGCCGCTGTCATGCGGGCCTGTGAAAAGCTGGGTATGCACAAGCTGATCCCGAAACGCGACCCGCAGAAGCGAATCACTATGACGGGCTTTTTCGCCATATACATGGTGGTTGCGACCCAGTCAGGCTGTAAAACCCTACCACCCCGCTTTCGCCATTACCTCGTTCCTTATTCAGCAGGCTGCACCACGTGCAGGTGAGGTTGGCTTGGATGTCTCAAGTCTTAGATGTTATTTGACATCCATTACACCTCAATGTTATTGTTGGATAGCTCAGAGTTAAACCTGACACGATATTAATGTCAAAATTCAAATAACTATGTTAGTACATTAATTGAAAGGTACTATTGAACTTGCTAAAGAATACGATCATACATTATGGCCGAAAATAACATAGCAAAACGTTTTCCAACAAGCGACACGGAGCACATCATTCTATAACATAATTGTAAATAATTTCACAATAAAACTATATCGATCATATAATACAAGCCAACTTCATAGCTTAGTTTACGAGTTCATTAAACTGCAACGCGATAATCTATAAATAAAATAAATAAAAAATAAAATAAAAAAGCCTTTTATTGCTACATACTAATACTACTATTACATTTTTATTTTATCTTTTATTCAAGAACTATATAGCACTCGCCTCAGCGGCGTAGGCCTCCCCAAACTTCGCCATTCTTCTTTCCTTGACGCTATTCTTGGCCATTTCCAACCACACCTTTCTTTAAAGACATCACTCCACCTCTTTTTGGGCCTTCCTTTTCTATTTTTTTCATAAAAGATATTGTATAGTTTTAAATTTATTTTATTTTTCATTTTACATTACGCCAAGTAGTTCAATCCAAATAGTTATGCGAGCGGGTCATGTGGTTTTGTGCGTGCTATCCAAAGTCGAGGGCGGGAAAAATTAAACGTGAGTGAAACCGATCCCCTGACCTAGTTAAATACATACGCTATGTTATTTTTTAATAAATAAGTTTAAAATATAATACTTGGAAGTAAAGAAAACACAGACTCCTCAATAAATTCATTACGTGTAATACATTTTTAACTTTTTTAAGTTTTTCTTACTCGTATTACAGGTTTTAACAGTTTGGAATAACAGTTACAGTTACAGGAATAAAAGTTTGACAGTATAATTACTGTATCGTATATTTATAGTAAAACTTGTGAAAATATAATATACTCGTACAATTATAAATCGGTTCGATATTATGGAGAATAGATTAAATGATTATTTAAAAAAAAGCTTGTTAAGATTTAATTCCACTGTGATTGAATGAATCTTAGCAAAATTAAATTCGTTGTTTAATTCAACTTTGACCTTAAATAACTTTCCGTGCTAGTAATTTTACCAAAAAAGTCATAATGGAATTTTTTCATAGACCGTTCAATTCTCAACAGGAATATGTATTGATGATTACAATATATCGTCCCGTTATTGACATAATATTACAAAATGTAATTTAAAAACGTCATAAAATGTATAAGAGAAATAGAAAATTACCATGATACAATTATTAACTTCAATATTAAAAGTTTAAAGTTTAAAAGATTTTTTTTATTTCATAAGTAGCGATGTAAAGAATAAAAATAGTTTTTAAATTTTAATAAACTAAGCGATACTAATATAATTACGATTATAATTCTAGCACTAGCATTCTAGCACTTTGTAAACATTTCTTATATATTAAATTAACATTTATTATCAACATTTTAATATATTTTTTCCAAAAAAAAACTATAATAATGAATCGTATATGGAATATCATATAAATATGTATATAACCTGTGAATACACATGGCACTAAAAATAAGTTATACAAATGGTATAAAAATAAATCAAAAATACGTGTGTAAGTAGATTCAATATTATCTATAATTGTGCCGACAGCTCGTTACGTTATACCTCTTTATCTACTAAATACTTATGAACTTACTTGACTTATACGCAATTATTTTAATTACGAATCAGATATACAAATGAAACCTAAAAACATGAACAAATAACAATAAAATTTGTAAAATATACGATACTGAGATTCGATAATCAGATCATAAAAATATGAAAAACTAATCATTTAATCCGAATCTTCATCTTTTTCATCATCCTCATTTTGTTCACCCATCACCTCCCAGTAAGATGGAGGCGGATCATCATAATTATTATCATTAGGAGCACTCGGAATGTTTTGGTTACCTGCAGGATCACCTGGAGTGTACGGAGGCGCACTAGGATTATACTGATCATCTGCAGGCGCATCTGGATTATACGCAGGTGGATTTGGATTATGTATGTTATCTATAGAAATTTCTGATTTCTCATGACCGCCTATTTGGACCGGTATCTCTAGCGTGGCATTGAAATGCGGCATCGGAAGTATCACTGTCATTTGTACGTAATAATCCCTTGACACCATGTGGGAATTCTCTATAGAAGTTTTATCAGTTGGAACATTCATTGCGATATGCATTTTTTTTGTTTCCCCCACTGCGACTGATGAGCTTTTTGAGTCTGTATCAGTTACATCTTTATGTGCTTTCACAGCGATATGCCCTCTAGGCTTAAAAGTGTACGTTTCGACTAGCTTGAATTCAACAGCTTTCACGGTAACTCTACTATCATTAACCACTTCATAATCCAGTTCTATTTTGCCCCCTGGTGGTATGACGCAGCTTTTGATGTTCGCTTTTATATTCACAACGCTGGTCTTCCATGAGAACAGGTGGAACAGGTTTTTCTGTTCACCATAAATCGTTGGTATCGTCGGATAGCGAGGAGTAATCCCGGACACTAGAGTAATATCCTTTCTAAAGTGTTTATTGAAGGAAAACATTCCTGGTCTTTCGAATTTTATGCGAATATAGTAGGCGATAACACAGCGGATATTATAAAATGGTATTTGCTTAAAATATTTAAGTGTCGGTGGTAAGTTTGGTGGGATTTTAAAACTAAAAGTTGTTTCGTACAATCCGATGGGAAATATTTTTTCATCTTGCTGTACTACGTAATCGATATCAACATAAGACTCATTATTTCTATAGATGCACGTATGATCGCTTGTCGATCGATGTCGCTTCTTTTTATGTTTGTCTTTTACTCGTAAATATCCGCTGCCTTTTAGAGATACAATCATTTTTTTAATGGTTGTTTCTTCGTCGAACGCATATTTAATCGCTCCCGAGATTTTCGTTCCCGGTACGAAAACTCCATCTGCAGGCTTATATAGATTTATTTCACAGTGAACTCCCATTATTACCTTAAAAACTGTTTCCAATACTCCTCGTATCGTATATAATAAAGTTTTTATAAATTTAAGTGTATTTATATCTCAAATTCACAACATCTGCCGGTTTATATAGATTTAATTCACAGTGAACTCCCATTATTACCTTAAAAACTATCTCCAATACTCCTCGTACCGTATATAATAACGTTTTTATAAATTTAAGTGTATTTATATCTCAAATTCACAATACATACGTTAACACAACTAAACCGTACTATTAAACTGTCTGCATTCTTTATCAATGAGTCAACATGTAGAGGCCACGGCCGAAAAAAAACATAAAAAAAACGTTTTCCAACAAGTAACACAGAGAATATCATCCACAACATTCATGTACATAATTAATTACACAACCGGCATAGTCGAACACAATGATTAACTTGCAACCAACTTCAGACTTGAGTTCGTTAAATTGTTATGAATTTATAGTAAATACTTAAAAATAGACCAGTCATGCAGTGTATGGAATAGTAACAATGTCTGCGTATTCTAGACAAAGATAACATAAATCTATATTCACAGATCACGGCGAAGTCACAGACGGAGACTCTTTTGTGAATAATGACGTAACCGTATTTTAACATGCACGTTTGGATACACAGACCGTAATCCAGTTCATTGGAGTGGCCTACATAAACCAGTATGAATAAAACAACTCTTAACAATTCGTATAACATATTATATACAGAAAACAGCAATGTAAAAAAAAGTAAATTATCTACGAGCAATAACAATATTCTCTTGATTCAGAATAACGTTTTTAAAGTCAATATACAGTCAATGCTTACTTCAATATAATATTTAGAATATTTTTGTGTATAATATACCTGCATTGTGCATTTATATTATATTAGTAGGTAGTAATGTAGCATGTAAAGTCAATAAATATCATGTGTTGACATTATTTCGTTAAAAACAGTATTGGTAATGTATCCGATTCCAATATGAACTGGACTCTTTGGCGCGAATTTACAAAGTTGTGTAATATTTATTACACACTCGGAATAATTTAATTCTGTATAATAGAAATGGGGTTTCACTTCAAATAGTTTGGTTTAAATGCTCCTCTAAAATCAATAAAATTACCAAGTCTACTTCACGAAACGTTCTTGTTAGCAAAAGAATAAATAATAACAAATTTATATTTAAAAAAATGTGCAAACTAACAATATTAAGTATAATTTAAATACATATATTTAAACGAAATGCTTATGCGGATTAATCTATACTAATATTATAAAAAGGTAAAGTTTGTGACGTTGTAGGGGGTAATCTCAGGAATTACTGGTCCAATTTGAAAAAGTCTTTCAGTATTATGTAGCTCATTTATCGAGGAAGGCTATATATAAATTGGCGTTTTTTCCTCTTGAGAGCTTCCGCTGCATATTAGCGATAGCTCACATTAACTATTCCACGCGAACGAAGCCGCGGGCAGAGGCTAGTTGTTTATAAAGTTCGTATTGTCTTTACTCTTCGAGCTCAGATTTTGGGTAACGTACGGAGATATTTTGTGCGCAAACAAATTTTTGTATATCGGCCATTGATATACAAAAACCCAAGATGCACACTTAAGACGTCTCACAGACGGCACACAAAAATGAATGCATAATTTTGGATTATGGCAGTCATTTCAAATAGTGCGCGTTCTTGAAAAAACAACTTTAAATCATTCAAGTAAGGTTGAATTTGCATAATATTTGCATAAACATGAGTTTATCGCATAACTATATATCGCATGTCTTGGTTTTTATGTGTCAATGATATCGGCGCTTTGATTTTCTGAAGTACTTAGCTCTATAATAAATAATCATAACTTTCGAAGAATACTTACGAAAACATTTTATGCGAGAATTAAAAAATCGTTTTTTGATAATTATAATTATATGTGTATTATATGTTATAATCTATAACACAATATACCTATATAAATAAAACATATAGACTTATTTTAATTAATAACATGTATTTGCATTCTAAAACATTTTTTAATATTTTCTTTGCTTATATTTACGTTGCATTTGAAATAACTATGACAATATTATGACTGTATTTTTTGCATAAAAAACAAATTTGAACAAAATATAATATACTATACATTACTACCCCAACATGTGACGTATCTTGCTATAAACAGCATTATGTATTATCTTATCCAATCTAACATTAGCGAATATGATACAATAGATAACTTTATCTATTAACATTTATAATAATAACAAAAAACACGTTTCACGTGACAAAAAAAAACTAAAAGTGTAAAGCACTAAAATTAATTGAAGTTAATAATTTCCTCATCTATCTATATCTTCTATACATATAATAAAATTGAAGTGTCTGTATGTAATATCAAAATATATTTTTTTTACTAATTGGGTATGAAAGTATACAAGCGAATAATAACAAAAATGCAATTTTAAAAATTTTTGCTGGTCTGTCTGTTTGTTTCGGGTAATCTCCGAAACGGCTGAACCGATTTTGACGGTAATTTCACTGGCAGATAACTGAAATTACAGCGGGTTACTTAGGCTACTCTATATTAGACTAGCTATTAACCGCGACTTCGTTTGCAATGCTATCTCCAATATAGCTCCATACGGTTAGACCGATTTTCACGGAACTTTCACCAGCAGATAGCGGACATCATAACAAGTAATTTATTTTATTTTAATTTAGACTAGCTGTTAACTGTGGCTTCGCCCGCAGTACTATCTCCAAAACGGTTAAACCGATCTTCACGAAACTTTCATTGACAGATATCTGACCTTATAAAAAGTAACTCAAGCAATTTTAGTTTATACTAGCTGTTAATCGTGGCTTCTCCCATAGTGATATCTCCAAAAGAGCATTTCTATAATTGTGCATAGTCTCACAATTTTATATTTCTTTAATACGATAAAAAAAAACGCGTGCGGAGCTGCGGGTATAGCTAGTCGTAAATAAATACATTGGCCGTTTTTGGAACTCAATTTAGTTACATTATTTAAGTAATAAATATTGTAAACAAACAAATCGTGCAACAAATATTCATATATAAAATAAACCATTTATTGTTTATATGCTTTATTTATTCTGTAAGTTTTGATACATATTAACAATTATTTTTCGAAATCGCTTGTATGAAACCATGGGTATAGTTATTTTTAACATAAACTATTAGAAATTAACTTATTTATAAATTAGTTTTACATAAAAAAATCCGTAAGATATATTCTTAATCTGTAAATAAACAAAACGTAAAAAATATCACTAAACACGGCACAATTGTGTTGAAATAAATGCAAAATATTTATCTAAATAGTCCTATAATAATATTTATTTTTATAACAATTTATGTTTGTTATTAATATTGTATTTGATTTAGTAAGAATGATTTGTACTTGATTATTATTATAATGGTACAAACACAAATCAAATTACTAGAATATAAAAAACGTAACAATTGTTGGAACTAGGTTCCTTAAAACTTAAAGGACAGCACCATAATATTCCCAACATGTAATAGTATCTCTCTCTATCTATCTTTATCGCTTTTTCTCTATTTGTTTCAATATATACAATAGTATAGGTATACGAATATGTGTCAGCATACCAGTATCAAAATTACATGGACATAACAAAATTCTTACAGAGAATTGTACATATAACTTCAACATCGAACGCGTAGAAATAGTCCGGTGAAGCTGTTAAGGCCTTGTTAGGTCAATAGCTTAGTCAGTTCGAGAAAACAAAACGCGCAGAAATTTTATGCAACATAATTTTTATATAATTTACGATATCATTTCGAAATTTTAACATATCTATAAATAATTTCTCTTGGTTATTAAATGAAATTATTTGATTTAATTCCTTAATTTACATTAAGGAACTACTTTCCTGGCGGGGGTCCTTTACCAGGACACGTTTTTTTTTTCGTATCAAAATTCACAATTTATACCAGTGAAATTCGAATCTTAATAAATGAGAGAAACAATCGATATTTTTATTTTATTTTAAAATTTAACTCATCTTTTTTACCATCCTCCTTATGTTCACCCATCGCTTCCCAATAAGACGGTGGGGGATCGTCACGGCTGTTATCACTTAAAGGAGCACTTGAGTCATTCTTATTATCTGCAGCTTCATCTGGAATATATGGAGGCGCACTTGGGGCATATTGATTATATGCAGAAGTACCTGGATTAAGCATTTCATCTAAAGAAGCATTTGATATGCAATGGTAACCTATTTGGACTGGTATCTCTAAAATAGTACTAGGATATGGCGACGGAAGCAATGCTGTTACTCTTACATAATAATCCTTTGATACCATGCAGGAATTCTCTACGGAGGTGTTTTCAGTAGGAGCAACCATCATAATTTGCATTTTTTGTATTTCCCCTAATCCGATCGGTGCTGTTTTCATCTCAGAACCAATAACATCATCGAGCACTCTAAGTGTAATATACCCTTTAGGTTTGAAAATGTACCTTTCAATTAGTTTTAATTCGACCCCTTCCACGACAACTTCAGTTCCGTTGACCACTACATAATCTAGTTCTAATTTAGCTCCTGGTGTTACGACGCTTGTTTTGATATTAGCTTTCACGTCCAATCCATTGATCTGCCATGACGGGTCTTTCTCTTCACTATAAGTCGTGGGTATTGTTGGATAGCGCAGAGTTATAGCTGACACTATATTAATATCCTTTCTAAAATGTTTGTTGGAGGTAAAAAATCCAGGTCTTTCAAATTTAATGCGAATATAGTGGCCGATTACGCAGCGGACATTATAAAACGGCAATAGTTTACAATACGTAAAGGTTGGTGGTATATTTACTGGGATTTTAAAACTGAAACTTGTTTCATATGATCCAGAGGGAAATTTTTTTTCATCTTCCAGTATTACATGATCTGTGTCAACATAAGTCTCGTCGTTTAAATGAAAACATGAACGATCATCATCCTCCACGCGTTTATCTCTAATTTGTAAATATCCACTACCTTTAAGAGATACAATTACCTTTTTAATAGTTGTTTCTTCATCAAATGTATATTTTATGATACCTTCTACTGTACTTCCAGGTATAAAAGCTCCGTATGAAGGTTTACTTAGATTTATTTCACAGCTGATTCCCATTATTTCTTTAGAAACGATCTCGAACTCTCTGCAAAACACGTAACGTGTACGTGCACCAATACCACAAAATTCACAATAACTATGTCAGTACATTAATTGAATGGTACTATTGAGCTTGCTGTGTTCTTTGTAATCGAGTCAATACAGTATGACCGAAAATAACATATCAAAACGTTTTCCAACAAGCGACACGGAGCACAACATTCTATAACATACTTGTAAATAATTTCACACCGAGCAATATTGATCATAGAGTACAATGCACAGCTCACTTCACAGTTGAGCTTATGAATATATTAACTGTAGCACATTAATGTTATATATATCGTTAAATGTAAACGAACGAATAGCGTACAAAATAATTAAATAGTATGATGTCACAGATAGCAACAAAGTCACAGACGGGGACACTTTAGCGAATAATGATGTTATCGTATCTTTAGGCACGTGTTTGGATACACTGTCCGTAATCGAAATCGGTTCATGTGTGTAATTTAGTATATATAAAAATATTTAAATAACTAAACTGTTTGCATAACAAATAATTTATATTTAGAGATCAATTGAGAATAAAAGAGAGCTATTTATGAGATATTAACAATATTCTTTTGTATCAGAATAATATTTTTCGTCCGAACTTACTGAGAATTCATAAAATAAAATATAAAATTCACAATAATTTTGTTTATAATGTATTTTTTTGCAAAATATTTGGAATAATTAGGACATTAAGATTTTTTTTTATATTGATTCGTTTCGCAATATTAATAAAACAGTATTGGTAATGTATCCGGTTTCAATAGCATCTGAACTTTTGGCGGGAATTTACAAAGTGATATATAGTTTGTACAAACGAATTATTCCGTATTGTACAATTTGTAGAGATCGAGTATTACCTAAAATAGTTATGTGAAAATTAAGATGTAAAACATAAATACTTGTCGAACTGTATTTCCAAAAAATCTAGTAAATTTATGCTTTATAGAAACATTGATAACTAAAATTATTATACTTATTTTTAATCGAAATATTTAAATCATTTAATCGTAAATGCAGTTTGTAATATACGTTTAAAGGCACCAGTAAAATACTTGTTAACAAAAAATCAATAGCAGTACATAGTGCAAACTAAAAATATTATGTATAATATATATTTAAACGAAATACTTTTTTTATATCATAGGAGGCAAACGAAAAGGTGGGTCACCTGATGTTAAGTGATCACCGTCGTCCATAGACACTAGCAACACCAGGGGAGTGGCAAGTGCGTTACCAGCCTGTGTTCGGGGGAGGGGGAAGTGGGAGTGGAGAAGAGAGGGAAGGGGAGGTGGGCCTCCGGCGCTCTCACTGACCGAACGAAACGCAACAATGCAAGCACTGTTACTTGACGTGGGTGTTTCTGTGGGTCGGGTGGTGGTACCCCGAGCGAGCCGACCCATTCATGCTGAAACCAATAATAGCTTCAGCCTAGCTCGACCACAAATAAAACAATATACAGTCTACATAAATATTATAGAACCAAGTCACCTTTTGCGTCCGTCTGTACGGTACACTGGTTCTTCTAAACTGTGTTTAATATTTTGAAACAGTTTTCACTACTTTATAGAACTACTTTTTTTTCCCGAAAGGTTTGTAGGTGTACTATATCTATTAAATCGTAATAAGACGTTTTCGTGCGCTCACATTAAAAATACTGACTAAACCTTTTGAGATATATAAAAAAAATATTTCACAGAATTATCCATCTGAAAAGTTCGTACAGAAAAATCTTCGATATAATATATCTATCTCCTAATTAATCATTTTTATTTCTCATATATGCTTGAAAAATGACTATTTATATGCGACGTTGTTCTGAAAAATATAGTATTAATCCATTTCCAATTAAATACTTTAATTATTTTATATTATATATTAAATATTTTAAAATATCCTGCATACCATATTATTTCAAAGAATATTTAAGTAGATGTCACAGATATAAAGTTATTTGCAATAAAAAAAATCGTGTTTGTGAATATTTTTATACTGCTTCTATGACCTTGATGAACTGTAAATATCACAGCGGCATCGTATAGACGCTACATCAGCGCATTGTATCTATGCGGAGCCAGGACGGGTTGATAACTAGTTATAAATAAAACACACAGACATATTTAAAAAATAATAAAATACACATTAACATTTTTAAACGATATAACAGATTTTCTTACTCTTTGAAATAACTGTGACTTACTCTAAATATGATTACTCTACTTTTAAATATATAGCAGGATTGTCCAAATTATAATACGATATTTATTTATTTATTTATTGTGGATATAGCAACAGTCAACAGTCAAGAACGATAATACAATAACAATAATAAAAAAGATTAAACTAAACTGAAGACCTAAAACGCTTTATCACATAGAAACTTAACTTAACTTACACTATTAATAATAATAAAAAATAATTAAATTATATAATAGTAAATACTGCAAAACATTAAACTTAGAGAAAAAAAAATAGAATAAGAATAAACGAACAAAAGTGAAAATGAACTAATTCATGAAAACTATAATTAAGATATTGGAAAAAGACAAGATAGCAAACATAATTGAAAATATTTAAGTATGATATAGATTGATATATGTGGATTTATTACTGACAAGACTAGCTGTGCCCGCGACTTCATTTGCGTGGAACCTAATATACAAACAGGGACTAATAAAGACATCTGAATGTATTACGTCTGATTAGTATATACTTTTCGTTTGTACTTAAGTCGCGTCGTCATTAAAATTACAAAAACTATTGATAGATTGCACTGATTTTTAATGATACAAAAACGAAGATATGCTTTATGATTTTTTTTTTTAGCATCGATGCGTGTTAAAAAACGGACAGAATTTCTAAAAATGACTGAAATGTATTTTAATACTTATTTCTAGACACTTGCAAAACATTTGTTTGTAGATTTACATTCTTATTATATGTTTAGATATACTACAGAATATAGCGGCGTTTGTCATAAATTACTGTACATTAAAATTATTTATTATTATTTTATGTAGACGATTAAGCATTCTTAAATATAATGCAACATTAAAAAAAAACAAAAGTAGCTCGGAGAGAAAATGGACGCTTCGAAAACCCGTCTAACCCCAGTTCGAAACCGAACTGTGTCTTTAGTAGTCCGGTGAAGCTGTTAAAACCTTGCTAGGTCAATAGCGTAGTCAGTTCGAAAAAAAATTATAATGCAACATAACAAACATTTGCTGTGACTATAATAATTAAAAATAAAAATTAGCAGTACTATAAATCTAACTTTTACGTTGAAATCATAATGACCCCTTTTACATTACCCCTTTTTTAAAGCAAATTTAAAATACAAAAATAAATACAATTACTTCATTGTCATTAAACACATTAGTCATTTATGGCATCTCGTTTGATTACATTGTGTAAGTAATAAATATTATGTACAAAAAGACGTTGCAACATTTATTTTATATAAGATAAAGTATACGTTATCTAAAAGTTTAATTTATTGTGCGTTAATAATCCTTACCAATTATATTTTTAAACCTTAACAGTTATATTATCACTCGAACGGTACTGTAGTTATGTAATTGTAAAGTACACTTACAATGAAAACTTTTTGAAATTCACATTTATAAATTAGTTTATAGAAACATTCATTACAATATCAACCTAGTTTGCGAATACACAAAGTGTAAAAAAATTACAAGCAAGCACTGCACAACTGTATTGAAATAAACGTAATAATATTTCATTTGAATAATGTCACAACAACGTCTTTTATTCTCATAATAACTTATTCCTTTGTTTATCAATTCAATGTTTGTTAATTCATCTCAAATATATGATATTGGTACATATATATAATATTCGATGAGTGTTATAACGAGTATGATACAAACACAATTTAATTAAATATTAAAAAAAAAAACATAACAATTTTTGAAGCCACGTTCCTTAAAATGCAGAGTAAGCGTAATATTTCCTGTATACGAAATTCTTTCTCTCTCTCTTTCTCTCTCTCTTTCTCTATATTTTTCTTTTGTATACGTACGTGTGTGTGCATGCGAGTATCAAAGCATCTTATTCTGTGGGTCGTAGATATAACCTCAATATCGGACGCGTTAATTTTTCACATAGTATTGTTTTTATATATAAACCACAATTTTTATATGAAACTTTGGATAAATTAATATTTCTCATTCATTATTAAATGTAACTGTTTGATTTGATTGCTTACTTTACATTACAGAAGTTTTTTTCCTCAGAACGCATCCTCCCATCCCATCCCATCCATCATCCCCAGAACGCATAAGCTTTTTTTCTTATTAACATTCATAATTTATTCCAGTGCATTTTCAATTAGAATATATGTGAAAAATGACGATTTTTACCATCCTCCTTATGTTCACCCATCGCCTCCCAGTATGATGGAGGCGGATCGTCACGGCTGTTATCACTTAAAGGAGCACTTGAGTTATTCTTATTATGTGCAGGTTCATCTGGAGTATATGGAGGTGCACTTGGTGCATATTTATTATCTGCAGGGGCATCTGGATTACATGCAGAAGCATTTGCATAACATTTGTTATCTAACGCATCTGATTTGCATTGATAACCTATTTGGACCGGTATCTCCAAGATAGTACTAGAATATGGTGCTGGTAGTAACGCTGTTAATCTTACATGACAATCCTTTGATACCATACCGGAATTCTCTACAGAAGTGTTTTCAGTCGGAGTATTCATAACAACATGCATTTTTTGTATTTCCCCCACTCCGACCGATCCTTTTTTTAGCTCAGAACCAACAACATCATCAAGCACTCTAAGCGTAACCTGCCCTCTAGGTTTGAAAGTGTATATTTCAATCAGTTTTAGTTCAACTCCTTCCACGACAACTGGAGTATTATTAACCACTTCATAATCCAGTTCTAATTTACCTCCTGGTTCTACGACGCTGTTTTTGATATTTACTATAACGTTTACACCATTCATCTGCCCGGACCGATTTTTCTGTTCATAAGTCGTGGGTATTGTTGGATAGCGAGGAGTAATCTCTGCCACTACAGTGATATCTTTTCTAAAATGTTTATTGGATTTAAAAACTCCTGGTCTTTCGAATGTTATGCAAATATAATAACCGATAACACATCGCACATTATGAAATGTCATAGGCTTTCGATACATAAATGTTGATGGTACTTTTGCTGGTATTCGAAAACTGAAACTTGTTTCGTATAATCCAGTAGAAAATTTTTTTTCATTATTCAGTATAACAGAATCAGTATCAACGTAAGTCTCCTCATTGTGTCGAATGTTATCTGTTATTTGTAAATATCCATTACCTTTTAGAGATACAGTTATCTTTTTAATAGTTGTTGGTTCATCGAATGCGTATTTTATAATTCCTGCTACTGTACTTCCAGCTATGAAAACTCCATCCGCAGGTTTATTTATGTTTATTTCACAATTAATTCCCATTATTTCCCTAAAGATTACCTTCAACTCTCCTCAAAACATGTAACGAGTATATAAATATAGAATATATAGCTATATATTAATATCAGGAAGTAACAATATTTACGTAAATACAATTTAAAATTACAATTGAACTTGTTATATCCTTTATCAATTCAGTCAGTAGGTAATATAATATGTTAAGTATGCTATGTAGACGCGACACCCGAAAATATCATAGAAGTACGTTTTCCAACAAGCGGCACGAGGCACAGCATTCTATAATATAATTGTAAATAACTTCACAGCAAACCACATACATTATAGTATTCAATATACTGCCAATATCACACTTAAGTTTACGGATGCGTTACATTGTAACGTTGTATATCCTTTAAAAAAAAACAGCTTTCATAGTAATTAAATTGTACGAAAAATGTATCGAAACTATTTCACAGATAGACGTAAACTCATAGACGGAGACTCTTTACTGAAATATTATATTTATATTATTCATACGTACGTGTTTGGATACACTGCGCGTAAATCCGGTCGATTCACGTGTGTTGTTTAACCTGTATAAAAAAAATTAAACAACAAATCTACGTGTGTAAGAAATAATTTAAATTAAGACGTACGTTAAAAATAGAAAGAAGTTATTTATATGACGTTAACAATATTATTTTCCATAAGAATAATATTTTCTGTCTCCATTCGCTGTCTGTGGTTGATTAAATATACAGTTCACAAATTATTTCTATGATATATTCGTTTGTTATAAGAATTTAACAATAATAAGAAAATATTTTGTTGAAAATATTTCGTTTCTAAACTATTAAGCAACAGCCTTGGTAATGTATCCGGTTTCAGTAGCAACTGAAGTTGGCGACCATCTACAAAATCATTACATAGTATAAAACAAAGTCCCCTACCGCGTCTGTCTGTCTGTCTGTTCGCGATAAACTCAAAAACTACTGAACGGATCTTTATGCAGTTTTCACCAGTGGATAAAGTGATTCGCGAGGAACGTTTTGGTATATAATTTGTCCAGGATTTTTTTATAATCCTGGCGGGACAACGTCTGCCGTGTCCGCTAGTTATGTATAAAAATGAAATGAAATTATTTTGTATAGTAAAGATTAAGTTTTACTTAAAATTGTTATGATAAAACGCACAACTATGAAGCCTTAAACCAAAAGTACCAAACATACTTGTCGAACTGTATTTCCAAAAAATCCAGTAGCACTTTATAGGAACACTGTGTACTAAAATTATTATATGTGTATTATGAAAGAAAATACTTATAGTGTTTAATTGTAAATACAGTATATATTATAAGTACTTGACTTTGGAGAAAAGGAGTCAGGGTTAATTCCCATCCGGAGATAATCTGTGTACTATCAAATTTTGCATATCTGCGTGTGCATTGTATATTCGGTGTGTACATCGCAAAAGAATTAGGATCGAGAAAATATTTAATAATAGGTCTCTTTACCTATGAAATTTCCGAATTTGGATAACTCCTTGACGGGAAAAAAATTCAATACCCGAGAGGCAGTACAAAATGCCTTTGAAAAATTTGTTGCCTCCCGTCCAGTTGATTTCTTTAAGAAGGGCATCAATAAACTGCCACTGCGTCGGCAAAGATGCATTGATTACATGGTTGATTACTTCGAATAATACAAATAAAAAATACATGAAAAAAAATCGTCTAATTTTTTTCATACAAAACAGCAATTTCATAGGTAAAGACCAACAATATATAAATTACTTTCTTTTTTTTATAGTACCACGGCAAAATGACTTCACTATGCCTGATGGTAAACACAGTACAATCCAAAAACAGTGGCGACCACCGAGTGACACACTATCCATCGCCGGTCGCCGCTGTCATGCCGGCCTGCGAAAAGTTGGATATGCACAGGCTGATCCCGCGACGCGACCCGCAGAAGCGAATCACTATGACGGGCTTTTTCGCCATATACATGGTGATTGCGACCCAGTCAGGCTGTAAAACCCTTTTTTTTTACGTGGGGATAATCCCTTATGGATACACCACCCTCCCGGGGGAGAGGGTGGGTTATGTCCGTCTCGCACGGACTAAAACCCCACGGTGTACGTCTACCGCTAAGTTGGGGCGGCACGAGATCTCTATAGACTTCATCGTGCCGCCCCAGCGGTTGGCCCAGCAGCGATATTGTTGCCGCCGGACCTCGTCCTGTTCGGAGACAGCCGGGTACACACCGGCCGCCTCCTCCGTCCGCCGGACCTGCGCAATAGAAAGATGGGCCCCCCGACCCATCTTCTCTAGGTCCAGCTACGGTGGGAGGAGGCGGTCAAACTACCGCCTCCTCCTGCCCGTCCTCCGTTGGCGGAGAGGGTGACTTTGAGGATCCCGCTCACGGACCCTCTCCGCCGCCTCCTTCTGCGAGACGACTTCCTCGCAGAAGGAGGCCACTGCATTCCAGTTATCCTCACTACCGAGCATGGCCGCAACCACGCTCGGCAGTGAGAGGTCTTGCCCTACCGCCGCAGCCAGAGTGCGACGTTGCTCCTCCCACGCAGCACACTCAGACAGAGTGTGCTGCGCGGTGTCCGGGTCAATGCCGCACTGATGGCATACGGCGGTCGGCTCCCTGCGTGCTATCCGGTGCAGGTACCAACCGAAGCAACCGTGCCCAGTCAGGACCTGCACCAGACGGAACGTCAGAGATCCCCATCCTCTATTGCACCAATCTGGCAGGACCGGGCGGACGGCGTCGATCGTGTATCGACCATACCGCGCATCTGCCAGGTTTCGCCTCCACCTTTCTGCCACTTCGTCCCTGGCTTCTCTCCTCCTTTCCTCTATTTCTCTGGGAGCTAGAGGCTCCCTCATCCGTTTCTTAGCCGCCGTATATTGATATACGGCGGCAAGCACCTCCGCCTCTAGCTCCCAAGAAAGGAAGCCGGCCAGCACCATGGCCGCCCCCGAGGACACCGTGCGGTACCCTCGTATCACCCTCAACGCCACGGTACGCTACGCAGCTCGCAGCGCACGAATATTTGTGCCGTTAAGGGCGTCTACCCATAATGGTGCCCCGTAGGCGGCCATGGACCGGACGACCTCCACATAGAGGCGATGGCAGACGGCACCCGGCCCGCCCGTGTTGTGGGGAGGAGTCGTCCAAGCGCCGCTGCCGCCTTGACTATGCGCGGGCCGAGCCCCTTAAAGTGGGACTCGAACCGCCAGCGTCCGTCCAGGGTTAGGCCCAGATACTTCATCCGGGTCCGCACCCTGACACGGACGCCCTCCACATAGATGTGGCCCCTGGAGGCGGCCCTCGCCGAGGCCCATGGAACATTAGGGCCTCGGTCTTATCGAGGGCTACCTCGAGACCCAACCTTCTGATGCGCCCGACCACGAGGGTCACGGCCTCCGTGGCCAGGCGCAACAACTCTTTTGTTTCCCCTCCTCGGGCTACGACTAAGGTGTCATCCGCGTAGCAAATGAGGCGCGCTCCAGAGGGGAGCGCGCCGCGAAGCACCCAGTCGTACCCCATGTTCCACAGGAGCGGGCCCAAGGCCGACCCCTGTGGAACCCCACACGCCGTATTGCGTCGGGCCATCTGACCTCTGGCATCCACGAAAGCGACCTCTCTCTCTTCCAGGTATGTCTCCAACAGCTACCGCAGGTACGGTGGCACTCCGAAAAAGCGGAGCGCCTCCCGTATGACACCATGCGGCGGACTGTTCAAGGCGTTAGCGATGTCCAAGGACACCCAGCCTACCACCCCGATTTCGCCATTGCCTCGTTCGTTATTCAGTAGGGTGCACCACGTCGGTGTGGGTGGAGTCCCTCAGTGCCACGAACGTTCGAGTGCTGCGCAAAGCGCAGCGCACCGTGGCGTTGAGGGAAATCCGCGGGTACCGAACGGTGTCCTCGGCGGCGGCCATGGTGCTCGTGGGCTCTCTTTCTTGGGAGCTGGAGGCGGAAGTTCTTGCCACCGTAAACAACTATGCAGTGGCAGGGAAATCCCGAGGGCAACTTCCGGCTCCCAGGGAGATTGCTGCGTTGCGGGCGAGAGCCCGCAGCGAGCAATTAGAGAGGTGGGAGCGGGACCTGGCGGACGAGCGTTATGGAAGATATACCATCGACGCCGTCCGTCCGGCCCTGCCCGAGTGGGTGAATAGGGACTGGGGCTCCCTAACGTATTGTCTGGTGCAGGTGCTGACCCGGCACGGATGCTTCGGCTGATACCTGCACCGGATAGCGCGCAGGGAGTCCACCCTGACTGCGGCGGTAAGAAACGATTTCTCGCTGCCGGACGTGGTTTCGGCCATGCTCGGCAGCGAGGAGGGGTGGACTGCTGTGGCCTCCTTCTGCGAGGAAGTCATCTCGCAGAAGGCGGCAGCGGAGAGGGCACGCGAGGAAGATCCACGAAGAACGCTCCCCCCTATCATAACCGAGCCGAACCTGAGGAGATGGATGATGATGATGCACAGGTGAGGCTGACGAGGGGAGACGACTGGTTGTGTACCCAGTAGTCACTCTATAGTAGGACGAAGCCTGGCCTTTACTCGGCAGGTTCGATCCCTGTCCGCCCCTACCATTTGGTGGACGGTACACCGTGGGGTTTTAGTTCGTGCGAGTCGGACATAACCCACTCTCTCCCCCGAGAGGGTGGCGTATCCACAAAGGATTTCCCCACGTAAAGAAAAAAAGGGTGCTGTGTAAAAATGCTTTCAATTGATATAACATTAAAAAAACGTACTGAAGTGTTTTATTAATAATAAAAGAATTTACTATCTATATACTAGGTGACTGTTTAGACAGTAGCAATATTTCTGGAGGACACTATGCACTCGATTCTCATTCAAAATAAATTAAAAAATAGGTGCTTAATATTTGACTTAATTATCTAGAAAAATAAAAAAAATATAGACAATCCTCTACTCGTCTATGTTAAAGTATAGTGTCAATGACCATCGGGTGATTTCACTTTTATTTTTAAAGGGAACGTCAGAAACAAAACAAAAGGGCTTATTGCCCGTTTTACTATCAAAAGTTATAAACTCCGGGTTCGCTCATTCTAACTTTTGGCACCGGTCATTACATATAGTTTCATTATTTTATTTATACGTTCATAGCTATACTTTTGAAAGTCTTAGAACCAACTTTAACTTAGGTTTTCTTGGTTGTAAATTGGTGTTTGTTTTAATATTATTATTTTGTATGTTAAATGTGGCCATGAAATGACATATTCCAGAATACTGAGAGTACTTAAACAGTCACCTGGTATAGATATTATTGACTGAACCGGGGCGTATTTCTAGTTATAAATAAAACACATAGACTTATTTGAAAATGAATAATATACATTTAAAAATTTAATTACATAACATTTTTTATACTTTCTTTACTGGTATTTAAAGCACCGTTGAAATAACTGGCAATATTATCAATCTATTTTTACATATAGTATAGTTGAATTGGCCAAACATAATATGATATTATTAGTCATATTCTAGAGAATATAGTGACGTTTTAAATAATTTCGCATGCATTATTAATATATAAACATTATATAATATTATTGATTAATTTAATTAAGCATTAAACAATATAATGTAATAGACAATAGCTTTAATAGTAATTACAAAATAAAAATCAGTAGTTCATTGAAATCATAACAATTGTAAGTGAAAGAACAAACTTAAAATGTAAAACACTAGAGAAAACACGTATTAAATAATTTCTTAGTCTTAATTAAATACACTTGTCATTTATGGCACACCGTTTGCTTATATTATGTATTTAATAAATATCGTGTAATAATAAAATATCGTGTATAAAAAGCCCCCATAATAAAAATGGGCTGTGTCGTAAAGACAAACGATAGAAGTGAAACTTCTGTATTTTAGGAAACATTTTGATTATAAAAATACAATAAAAAGCCAATGTCGCGTGGTTGTGCCAAGTGGTCACGCATGGTCTTTCCTCTGCAGACTACAAGTTGGGGCCCTAATGAGGGGTCAACACCTGCCGGGTTGGGTAGAAGTACTGCAGAGGTCGTTCCTGCCCGCCCGGCTAAACGGTGCAAGAAGAACACCGAGAGGGTTTAGTCAGTAGAAATCTGGCATTCTCACTCTATGCTGTCCGGCTAGGTGTAGATCTCCAAGACGATACCCCGCGAAAAATAAAAAGGCAGTCACGCATCCCTAATAGTGACTATAGCCGACGTTGCTTAACTTCGATGATCGGACGAGTACCGGTATTTTCAACACTCTACCTGACACGGTGTTTACATCCACTACTTTTCGTCACACAAAAAGGTTGCCGATCAGAATTTCGAAACCATAAGAAGTTTCACTTCAATTACAATATAATATAAACCATATATTATTTAAAAGCTTCATTTATTGTGTTAGTCACAAAATACCTTAACAATCATTTTTGCATGTAACTTGAACGAAATCGATTCAATACAAACATTCCGAAAAAGATATTTATGAATTAGTTTTATATAATATAAAGACTCTACAATAACTAATTATTTAGTTAATAACACCGTATATAAAAGTATAAGATAACATTACACTACTGTATTGATATAAATTCAAAAATATATATCAAAATAATAACATTTGTTAATGTGATAACAATTTACCACACCGCTTATCTACACAGTGCTTGTTAATATATTTGAGTTTTGCTTGATTATTGTTTATTATGGGTATGATGCAAATACAAATTAAGGTTATAAAATATAAAAAATAAAACAATTTTTAGAACGAGTATCCTTAACATGTAAAGAAAAAGTGTTATGTTCCCTAAATGCGACTTTCTCTCTCTTTGTGTTGTATCTGTTTATATTTTATACTAGCTGACACGTGCCCAGTTCGTTGGGCGGTAAACATTTATAAAAAAAAGTGTGTGTGTACTTATGTACATGCGTTAGAAGTTATACTTCTTTGGCGTAACAAGGTAAAAATCATTTCAAATTTTTTATCTTTCGCTTTATTCTATGTTTGTAGAAAAACGACACTAACAATAGAAACAGTTGACTATAGCTAATTTCAAATTGACGGTTTGTCGTGACGTTGTGCGCGCGCATCGTAATAACTTCAAGGTGTCGGCTTCTCGTGACGGTGTGCGCGCGCATGGTAAAAAATTACTCTCATCATTTTACCCTAACGGGCTAAATGAAATATAACTTCAAAAACTACTTTTTGTTACTTAAATATAAAAGTTAGACATATGCCGTCGCTCACTTTTTTGTAGGCATATCGAGCTCTACAACAACTTTTCTCTGGAACTCAATCATATATCTCTCATCGTTAAGGCAGCGTTCGGAAGAAACGTTTTCGTTCGACCATTTTTTCTCCGACTTACTTTGCAAATCCAAATTTTTCGTGTTAATGTATAGCCTATGACACTCACAAATAACGTGGCTTTCTATTGGTAAAATAATTTTCAAAATCAGTTTAGTAGATCCAGATATTACTCCCTACAACGTCACAAATTCACAAACTTTACCTCTTTAAAATATAAGTATAGATGAATGTATGTGTGCACGCGATTATTAAAAACATTCAAGCATCGTACTATGCTGGTTGTATGTATAAATCTTAGTACTAATTGCGTTGCAATTTGATGAAAACTTACTTCTATTTATTTCGATTTTTTGAAGTGAAACTTCTTTAGGCGCATGAGGGTAAATATTTTACAGATGTAACGTCACGCAGGTATGCAACGGAAGTGACGTCATTTGCAGTAAACGCAGATTTTTCATCTATTTTTTTCTAAAGTTTTAGATTTGTGTATATATAAAAAAGACTTATAAATTAGTTCGCCAAAGAAGTTTCACTTCTGACATGTGTACTTTGTACGCACGCACTTTTTTTTATATAATTTGCAATCCATTATTTTATACACAACTTTAAGGAGTAGATATTTTTTCTTAGCCCCTACATTGTCCAAAACCATAACGGTTTAAGCTCCATAACAACGAATACAGATCTCATGAGGCACAGGTCAACAGACTTCTGGCAACATAAGCTTAAAAAAATACCTAATTTATTACAAAACTTTGAACATTTTTTTTATTTTTGCGAACTTTTCTATACTAAACCATGAAGTTTACAATTTACGGAGTCGTTAAACTTTCTAAAAAACATGATCCGCCATTTTGAGATCTGAGTCTTAAAAATCAACTGAGGTGTCAACTATTAAATTACCCTTTTTGATTCCTTACTTTACATTAAAAACTTCGTTCCTGATGTGGTTTTTTTGACCGCACAGGTTTCTTTTTTAAATAAAATTCACAATTTATTCCAGTGACACTCGAAATTTGTATTAGAATAAATTTAAAAAATGACGATTTTTACCATCCTCCTTATGTTCACTCATCACCTCCCAATATGACGGAGGCGGATCGTCACGGCTGTTACCACTAGAAGGAGCACTTGAGTCATTCTTATCTGCAGGTTGATCTGGAGTATATGGAGGTGCACTTGGGGCATACTGATTATCTGCAAGCGCATCTGGCTTACATGCAGAAGTATTTGGATCACATTTGTTATCTAAAGAATCATCCGATTTGCAGTGATAACCTATTTGAACTGGTATCTCTAAAATCGTACTAGAATATGGCGCCGGTAGCAATGCTGTTACTCTTACAGAACAATCCTTTGATACCATACTGGCATTCTCTATGGAAGTGTTTTCAGTAGGTGCATTCATCACAATTTGCATTTTTTGTGTTTCCCCCACTCTGATCGGTGCTGTTCTCATCTCAGAACCAATAACATCATCGAGCACTCTAAGGGTAATATACCCTTTAGGTTTGAAAATGTACGTTTCTATCAGTTTTAGTTCAACTCCTTCCACCACAACATTACTATTATTAACCACTTCATAATCCAGTTCTAATTTGCCTCCTGGTGTTACAACGCTGTTTTTGATATTAGCTTTCACGTCCAATCCGTTATTCTGCTCTGACGGGTTTTTCTCTTCGCCATAAGTCGTTGGTATTGTTGGACAACGAGGAGTAATCCCTGATACTACAGTGATTTCTTTTCTAAAATGTTTATTGGATGTAAAAAATCCTGGCCTTTCGAATTTAATGCGAATGTAGTAGCTGATTACACAGCGGACATTATAAATAGGTAATAGTTTGTAATACATAAACGTTGGTGGTATGTTAACTGGAATTCGAAAACTAAAACTTGTTTCGTGTGATCCGGTAGGAAATTTTTTTTCATCTTCTAATATAACATTATCGAGGTCGACATAAGATTCGTCGTTTATGTAAAGGTGTCGATGTCTGTTATCAGTTCTGCGTTTATTTCTTATTTGCAAATATCCAAAACCTTTTAAAGATATTATTATCTTTTTAACAGTTGTCCCTTCATCGAATGCATATTTTATAATTCCCGCTACTGTACTTCCGGGTATGAAAGTCCCATTTGCAGGTTTATTTAGATTTATTTCACAATTAATTCCCATTCTTTCCGTAGAAACTATCCCGAACTCTTCTCAAAACTTATATCACGTTACGGGTATATTAATCTACGTTAGTACTATTCAATTTGCTTCTTCTTTTTTCTTTATTAATAGATCAGTAAGTTATGTGGACTTTACAGCCGAAAATAACACAGAAAAACGTTTTCCAACAACCGACACGGAGCACATCATCGTACAATATATTTGTAAGTAATATTATAACGAATTCCAATGATCGCAATCTACAATATGTTGGCAACTTCACACTTAAGTTTATGGTTTCGTTTAATTGTTACGACGTAATATTATATACATATCGTTAACATAAAATAAGACGAGCAGCATATATAGTAATAAAAGTGTACGATAATCCGACACAGTATCTAATCTATACACACAGACCGCAGCGAAGCCACAAACTGAGACTCTTTAGCGAATTATGATGTCATCGTATATTTACGTACGTGTTTGGATACACTGTCCGTAATTCTATTCGGTGCGTGATCGCTATCTAGCTCATAAAAAAATTATATAAACTACTAAAGTATTTGTATAACAAATTATCTATAACGAACGGTAAGTTAAAAAGCAAAGAAAATTATTTGTGAATATCACCAGTGTTCTAGTGCATCAGAATAATGTTTTTCGTCTTAAGTTTCAGTCAACGTTTGATAAAAAAATAAATTAATAATGATTTTTATGTATAATATATTTATTTGCAGTAATATTTCGTATTAAGAACAATAATTTTTGTAATTATATTGTTCCAAATTAATTAAATAAAAATATGGGTAATGTATCCAGTTATTATAGCAATCGGGCGTTTTGGCGGTAATTTACGAAAGTAATGTATGATCTACTTGTGCGAACTCTAGCTATTTTCTGCACAATATCGACAACGTTCTACTAAAAATAGTTCGAATGAGATATACCTGTATGAGGTGATGTGAAAAAAAGGACAAAACGTAATTTTTGTGCAAAGCAAAGAATCCAATAGTTTGTTTTAATGAGTTATTAAATAGTTTATTATTTTAAAAAAGAATACGCTGCAAATATATATGACGTATATGATCATCACTGGAGTGGTCACAGTATTAATGGAATCATTTCATATTATAAAAAGATAGTAGAATTTTTGGCGGGATCTTGGAATTTCATGTGGTGGATTTAAAATTTTATAAATAATCTTGTGTTATACGGCTCTATATTTTTTGTAATTTTAATGATGGTGTAATATATCGACTATTGAGCACAAGTAAAATGTATGGGAGATAATACCGTGGAGCATGGATCCTGGACTTGCCACAAAAACTCCCTGGAAAGTTCTAACAAGAGGGCCGCCATCTTGTTAGTTCATTGAAATTATCGCAAGAAACTTGTAATAGCAATACCTGCTCGACAATAGCAGTAATAATCTAATAAATTGATTGTTAAAAATAAAATAATAAATAAATAAGAAGATAGTAATATTAGACACAGTAGATAAAGAACATTTGATTGTTTCAAATAGAAACTAGTCCCTTCAATTATCATCGTTAACTGGTTGAAGTGTATTTTTTTTAGATTCGTATTTTAATTTAGTTTTGATATTCATAGATTAACTATTTAACTTTAAAAAACCTATTTTTCGTTGGAAGCCAATTGGATATTTGATTTTTAGGATATAATTATATTGCCGACATAATTATTTCTTCGTTATTAACCATTTGCGTAACAGCTTATTAAATGTTTTACGACGACACATAATGCTCCTATAATCTTTTATCCTTAAATCGCAGTATCAATCTCTCCACCACAACGGTAATGTATGTTCGAACTATGCCTAAATATATTTCTTACCAAACCCTACAAAGACTTGCCACGACAAACATCGTATGGGCGGACCGTAAACTTAAGTACCTATAAACCATTTATGTCAAACGCCTAACCTTCCATTCACGGAAACGGATTGGGACGAAAACATATTTAAAAATTGAAACACATATATATCTTTATTGACTTCTTTTAAACAGAGATTCTATGTCTCTCGGATTATACAATCTCATTTCAAAATCTACTATGAATTTAGATAATTTTTATCGATAGTATAAAAAATCAAACGGCAAACGAAACTTGCTAATAACCTATGAAATTACCGTTCTGCAGTACTGGCCATTTTAAATGAAAATAATTTTTGTTTGGCTAAGAATTCTAATTTCAAATTAATTTTATTTTAAAAACATGGAATTCTTTTTCCAAAAGTAGTCATTTGTTTATTAATTAGTGTTACATTTTCCTCGCATTTCAATCTTTTTTGTTATCATGGATACGTTAAAAATTCGAGTAATTATGGAATATGAGTACCGTCGTGGCAGCAACGTGGCACAAGCGGCACGCAACATCAACGACGTTTACGGAGCTAACACTACAAACCAACGCACCACCTGTTATTGGTTTGCTCGCTTCCGTTCTGGGAATTTCGACCTGAAAAATGAACCTCGCGGTCGTCCGAAGACTTTGGTCGACAATGACGAATTAAAGGCGATTGTGGAAGCTGATGATACACAATCTACGGCTGAATTAGCAGCAGCTTTCGACGTTAGCGTCAAAACAATATTGGTCCATTTGCGTCAAATTGGCAAGGTAAAAAAGCTTGACAAATGGGTGCCCCACGAACTCAATGATCGCCAGCGCGAAGTACGCGTCGAGACGTGCCTTGCACTGCTCAACAGACACACAAATGAAGGAATTTTGAACCGCATTGTTACCTGCGATGAAAAATGGATTCTGTTTGATAACCGCAAGCGCTCAGCAAGTTGGTTGGATCCTGGTTCAGCACCTAAACAATGCCCTAAACGAAAACTTACCCCTAGAAAAGTGATGGTCACTGTTTGGTGGTCTAGCGCCGGTGTGATTCATCACAGCTTCTTACCAAACGGGGTGAGCATTACTGCAGATGTGTACTGTGAAGAACTGAACACAATGATGGAGAAGCTGGCACATCTCCAACCAGCATTGGTCAATCGCTCGTCTCCGCTGCTCCTGCACGACAACGCGCGACCTCATACTGCACAGCAGACGGTCTCCAAGTTGCAAGAACTGGGGTTGGAAGTTCTCCGTCATCCGCCCTACTCACCAGACCTTGCGCCTACAGACTACTACTTTTTCCAGAATTTGGATAACTCCTTGGCGGGAAAAAAATTCAATACCCGAGAGGCAGTACAAAATGCCTTTGAAGAATTTGTTGCCTCCCGTCCAGCTGATTTCTTTAAGAAGGGCATCAATAAACTGCCACTGTGTTGGCAAAGATGCACTGATAGCATGGGTGATTACTTCGATTAATACAAATAAAAAATACATGAAAAACATTCGTTTAAATTTTTTCATACAAAACGGCAATTTCATAGGTAAAGACCTAATATAATAATATAGTAACGTCTGTTTTTTTTTCTCTTATTATTTTATTTTTTGTTTGGGTTTCTTCACTATTTATTCTTCATTATCTATAGCTATCGGTATTTTTAAGTTTTTTTTTTATGTTTGCGACTTTTTGAGCTTGTATTTCAGCCGGGAAATATGAGGCTTGGCTAAATACCAGTGCAATTTCACAGGTGGCAGTACACTGATACAGCTCTCTTTGGCATAGTTTTACTTTTTATCTCTATGTTTAGAGGGTTTTTGTACATTTTTCTCTCTTTCTAATAAAAATTGGAACTAAAGAATAGCTCTTGGAATATATCAGTAGGTTATACCATCAACTTCAGGTTGATGTAAGAGTTAATAAGCTTCTTACCCGCATGAGTTACTCTTTCCGACGCGAGTTACATATGGTTACGTTACTTTTCGGGCTGATTAAAACCAAAAACCCAAAATATCTGTATGACAAGTTAGAGTGGAGACAAAATAAGCAGAGGTATTTTTCATGTTCTCGCACCATGACTAATCCATTATCGATACCTCTCCATAGAACTACCGCTTTCAGAGGGTCATTTAAATATGCCGCCACTCGGTTTTGGAACAACATGCCACCACCATGTCGATCCAAAAAGAGTAAACTTAGCTTTAAACTCTCATATAAGCATTATCTATTGCAATTTCAAACTCAGTAATTAAAGTGACGTATAATGTATTCACGTAGTTCTATTTTAAGCCCTGTTTATTGGTGTGTATTTAAAAAAAATGTTTTTCCGTTTACATTTATATTTGTTTTGTTTAATCCTAAATTTGTGGTTACAGTAGTTATTTTTCTTTAGTATGACCAACCGTGACGTGTTACGTGTGTCTGTGTTATTTGTTTGTTCGTCTCAAATTTTGTACTAACTTTAACGTCCGTTTATCATCATAATATATATAGGCTCCCATCGAAAATCAGCGCTGCAGTACTCCTTACAGTATTGCAGATTTTTGCTAATGGGTTCGCCAATTGTTGGACATCTATTTTTTCATTTTTTAATGTATTTTTTTCTGTCTAATTAGTTTATGTAATTTAATTTGATTGTATGGTTGTTCCAACAATAAAGTATTTCTTTCTTTCGTTATGAAAATTTCAGATTAATTCTTAATTTCGAAAATATTCTTTAGGATTCCAGATACTTCCACTCTTCCACCATCACTTTCAATGTATTATATTGTTTTCATAAATCACTTTCATTTAAACTAACACGCATTAATTAATAAATACTCTATTTATTAAAATCCATTTAACAACACGGATCTTACTACTGAAAGGTTATTAACAACATTTACCTTACTTTACGTGACGTTGACAATCAAACCCAATATACAATTTACTGCAAACCTTTGAATCTTGTGCGACGAAGGCTTCATAAACAGTTTAACCCGGATCGGATTATTTGGGGCGGTGCGAAGTAAATCTTAAATTATGACCGTCATAAACTTAGAATATCTTTACGATTCGGAACGAACGTGACGATTGTATAGGGTATAAGAAAAAGTGACGGTCATCACAGCGTAGCTAGCCAGATTATTATACGGTAAATCCAAATAGTACACACGTGAAATGAAATTTGGGACCATTTAACCAATATGGCTTCCAGTACTGTACTTGAAAGTATAAAAGACTGTACAAGGGTTGTCTGTGGAAGCCCAGCCATTGAACTTATTTCTAACATAAAGTCATAGCGCTCGCACTGCCGCATTCGGCGCATAAGGATGTGTGACAACACATATTGACGTCAATCCTCATGAATTATTATTGGAATTATGAGGCTATGGAATTGCGGTACTTTGGAGTTTCATTGTACAGCTATAGACATTTGGTATTCCTTCATACCATCTAAAAAATTACCGAGAAATTTTTGATACTCGTACGCGTTTTAAAGTTCACCATTCGCCAATTTTATTATATGCGTTCAAAGGCAACGGTATCGCAAATTAATATTTACTTGGGATCGTCTTCCAGTTTAATTGCACCTGTAAATTTAAAAAAATCACATTTCATACTTTAAACGAATAAGTACTTTGTAATTTAGCACAATATGCAGTTAATTAGAAGCGAAAGTAAATTTGATTTAAAGGCGTCTTTCTCTTAATAAATTGACCTTTACATTCAGCCTCTCGCTTGGAAATTGTGTTCGTTGTTGTGAGTTCGCTATTGAATTATCCAGGGCACTGAATCCAAGGATAATATGTTTATTAATGTAATATAACATTAAATTTTCTTGAATATTAAAGGACAGTAGCTGACTAGGCCACGCGTTGCTGTGGCTCAGTTATCACATATTTAATTAAAACTATGATAAAGTATTCGGTATACATTAAAAGAAAATCTAAAGACATACGGATCGGCCTTACAATATAACAGTACGAGTTTCTGACAGGATCTTGGATTTTTATGTAGTGGATTTTATATTTTATTCGTAATCTTGTGTTATTTGGCTCTGTAATTTGTAATGTTGGTAGCGTTTACATAGTATAGTTTTGTTATTATGCACAAGTAAAATGGATGGGAAACCGCGGAGCTTCCGCGGAAATTCTGACTTGCTACAAAAACTCCCGAAAAAGTTTAAACAAGATGGCCACGATCTTTTTAGTTCATTGAAATGATCGCAAGAAACTTGAAATATCATTACCTACTTGACAATGGCAGTAATAATCTAGCGGCCTAAAAAAACAGTTCTTTGTACATTCTATACATTTTAAATTCCATAAGCGAACGGAAAACAGTCAGTCACTTGCTAGCTGTTGTCTGTCGCATTTCCGCATCCCGTTGAGATGCTTCCGCACACGGATAAATGCATTTTCTCAAGCTTTCACTGCTTCTCAACACAACATTTTACTATAACGTTTTATGACAGATTGCACTCTATTTCGTTTAAGAGAATATATATTTAATTTTATTTACTTACTTGTTACACCATCATACCACACGGTAACAGCCAAGTTACATACAACAGCCGACATAATATTCACCGTTTACTTGTAACCATTGCGACACATCGGCCACCTGCACATCACGCGACATGAGGCGACAAGTACGGGGAATTTGGACCCTCGTCACCACCCTGGGATCGTGAGGCACATTGTATCGGCGTTGAAGAGACTCTCGGTTCAGAATTCGAACGGTAGTGACTTCTCTTAAGTTTAGTTACGGTGCTATTAGTTCATACCTCGAACAATAGTTTCCTTTTAATGTTAAAGTTAATATAAGTGGTATTCCTTTGGTATTAAATATTTATTATTAAAAATGCATTTTTTTCAATCTCGCGGACGCGCCCCACCTAATGTACTAGCGGGCCCGGCGGATGTTATCTCACCCTGATAATAAACAAAAACATTGACAAATTATATACCTAAACCTTCCTCATGAATCTACTGGCGAAAACCGCATGAAAATCCGTTCAGTAGTCTCTGAGTTTATCGCGAACAGACAGACAGACAGCCGTGGCAGAGGAATCTATTTTATTAATATGTAGTAATTTGGATGACTAACAGCTATAATATAGAATAATTAATAATTAGAATAGGAACATCAAGCTATTTACTAGTCCTCGACGATAAGTAACAAAATACAATTTCGTGCATTATTGGATACTAACTGAATAATAATAAAATACAAAAATATGAATATTCTATTGTTGTTTGCAACCGCCATCGTTAAAGAACTTTCTATTTAAAATCATAGTCGCCGTACTTATGGTAATGGTAAAGAGGTCAAAATCACCAACCTCGCTCATACACATATTTCAACTGAATTCAGCAATTTTGCGAGGTCTAAATATTTAGTTATCTATATAACAAACAAACATCAACGAAGAGTGTTTTAGACATTAATGCCTTTGTTGAAATATTACAATATTAAGCGGATGCGGATGCTAACCAAGTACATATTGTACAGCAATATGGCGGTCACGCTTTAACTCTGTTGATTATAAATGGAATATAGATGGCGTTAAACACTAGTAAGCTACACAAACATTACAAACGTCAATAGATTATTTATTTGAACGCAATAACTTCTGGAACTACCAATCAGATTTGCATAATTATTTTTGTATATTATAATCTAGCCTATTAAGGAAGGATGTAAGCTATTTATTTCACGCATTTATAACTACTTTTTTTTTAATTTTTACTATGTTAAACTCATTAAAAAGTTTAATGATATTTTTTATAAAACGCCTTGTCTTTACAATAACGATTAAGTGCGTAAAGTGAAGTTTATGTAACTTAACTAAAATTGAATTTTTAAGGATGAGTAAACTTATAAATCTCGAATTTGATTACTTTTTTTTAATTGCCGTCATTATAATATCAAATGTAACAAAAGATAATAGAAGTTTTGATTTAAAAAAATGCAGACTTACTTTCGCTATTGGTACCAATCTAATCTAATCTACACGATGTTGTATACTAAAACTAATAACGAATGTAAATATTTATTTTCCTATAAAAATATATGACATGAAAAGATAAACCTGATCGAGTTTCTTGCCGGTTCTTCTCGATGACCGGGCTCTTTTCGGAACCGGTGGTAGCTTTGACGTTCATAAGCGTTTTCTCAGTGCCTAAATTGAATAAAGGATATTTTGATTTTGTTGGCTCTGTATTTTACACACAATCTTATTATTCATTTATCGCTGCGAGGTTTAATTGATTCGTGCAGCGTCCGAAAAGAAGAGTATAGATTACGTACTAGACACGGGCGGTATGTTGAATTTAAATACCGGTGTGGATGGATTGACTCGCCGCTTTGTGACCGCGGGGCGGAGATCCGACCCACAAGACACATCATACAGCAATGCCCTCTAAGGAAATATTATGATTCTCAATCAAGTATAACAAAATACAACTACTTCCTCCCTTTTGTAGCCACACGACTAAATAAAATGGTTCTGTTGTTTGATTCAGATATGAAGCCGCGCATCATCACCCAAAGCTTTCGCTCCTTTGTTAAACTAAATCTGTGTCCGTGGAGTAAATATCAAAAGAGCTTGATTTCTCTCTCCTAAAGGTTACGTTATTATTTGTAAGTTATATCGAAGGATTTTGCTTTAATATCAAGTACTTACTCTATTGATAAAGATTGAGTTACCTTCAAAGCTCCGCTATATAATGAATTATTTAGTCATCCAATTATTTACTCCATATTTGATATATGTTTTGAGCTTAAATAATAAGTAGCTAACGATAGGCTTGCAGTTCGGGATGATAGTAGTAGCGACTGGTTGTAGACTATAAGTGTATCAGTGGTCACGATTAATTTTGGATTACACTGCGCCTACCACTTGGTACAATGGTCATTGTGCCGCACACTGATAAAATGCTTTAAAATTTACCATAATTATGGAGAACTGTACTATATAGTGTA
This sequence comes from Antheraea pernyi, assembly GCA_015888305.1. Lineage (NCBI taxonomy): Eukaryota > Metazoa > Arthropoda > Insecta > Lepidoptera > Saturniidae > Antheraea > Antheraea pernyi. The sequence goes on from MU160902.1 coordinate 33,806, forward strand.
CATATGTAATATGTACTTGGAATAACTTCTAAAAATAAATTTTAATCCATCAGATGCTCGTCAAAACTTTCTTCAACTTTAAGGCACTAAAGAACTTCACAGAGTTAAAAAATACTCATCATACTCGTACATGTAGATGTGAAAATAACTACAGCTGTACGTTTATTTATTTATAGTTAATAGACAAGCAGCATAATTGCTGATACGTCTATATCGCACTGTGTCGAATTTTTTTGTTGGGTTTTGGTCACTGCAGATGTTCACTTATTAAGGTGAGTTTATTTGTCCGGAGCCAGTTGTCGAGTCGGTTTTTAAAACCATGGACAGAACTAGCGGATACTACTTCGTCAGGCAATCGGTTCCAGTTCAGAGCCATTCTGTTACTGAGGAAATTGTGTGCACTTGTTGTGTGTGAAAGTGATCGACTTATTTTAGTTTGATTTCCTCTTGTAGATCTTGTTGTGTCTCTTAAAATATGCATTTCACGTAAGTATGGCAGGTTGTATTTATTAGTAACTATTTTGTATGTTGCTATGAGATCACCACGAAGGCGTCTTTCTCCGAGAGTAGTCAGCTGCCGTGCAAGCAGTCTGTCTGGGTATGATTCTTTCCTTAAGGATTGTGGTATTTTTGTGGTCTTTCTTTGAACACTTTCTAGAAGGTTGATATCTTTCTGGAAGTAGGGACTCCATATCTGGAAGCCATATTCAAGGAGTGGTCTTATGTAGGTTTTGTAGATTTTGCGAAAGACCTCCACAGTCAGTGCTTGAAAAGCTCTACGAATCACATACACAAATGAGTTAGCTTTCTTGACTATTGAATTAATATGTTCTTCCCATTTTAAATTATCAGATATAAGTACACCCAAGTCTTTTTGTAACTTGACGGAATCTAAGGATTTTCCTTCTAAGTAAATCTCCTTCTAGTTTATAACGCAATAAATACCCTATCTCATCAATTTCGCTATATAGAGTTTACTATATCGGTAAATTCGTCAAATCGAAGAGACAGACTGTTATATTTGGTTTAATTGAGTACTGTTATTATTTTTATTTTTTTGTCTGCTTTAATTTTGCATTTATTCCATCATGGTTGGTTTCTAAATATTCCCACGTTACAAGGATACAAGGATAAACTACCGGCTTTGGGAAGCACTTTGCCTCTCAGTGCCTTAATAAAGGGCTTCGTAACGTCGCGCATCGTCTGGTAATATTTTCTCTTTATTTCTTACATGTCGGTATTACGTGGAATATAAAAAATAAATGGATATGGTATTAAGACCTACAATAATTAAACCAAGTATACTACATATTGGTTTGCTAATTAAAAACCTAAAATTAAATTCAAGACAAATAAAGTTACTTTCTGCGGAAAGTCGTGAGCCTGTCACGGTAGTATTGTAATGGCCACTTGACTAGCTAATATTCTCAAGTTAATAATATATTGTGAAGATCCTATAGGTATGTTTAGAGGCCGCATACAAGAGTCCTTCATTTTAGACTTGGCGTGTTGCTATTTATGGCCATCTCATTACCATCAGGTGACATTGTGAAATCGTATACGAGCCAATATCAAGTGCCGACAGCGCATCTTCCTCTCGTGTCGAAGATGTCCATTAGCAGCAGTGATCAATTACTATCTGGTAAACACATTTTTGTTTGTCTGTAGTAGCATTAATAAAAATAGTAAAGCTTGCAACATATATACAACATATACAAAACGCTATATCGCAAAGATGTGTAAAAATATATCAGAAAGCATCATTTCATAAATAGTTTTTATTTTTTATATTTTGACATTTTAAATATTTCGTACATCCGAGTTATCGTCACACATACCTAAAACTTAAGCTTATACACTACATTTCTAGATACACGTCTATCAATAAAACCATTTGAACAAAACATATGTACTAAAAGATATCAGTCAATGCCGCCTCCATTGTATCTATAATCGATGGAAAGTTACGAGTAGAAACACACCGACGCGACACCTTCTGAGGAGAATTTTCTTTTGATATATTTACGTCGGTATACTTTATATGCATATGTTATGTTATCTATACTTAATATGATACCGAGGTAAAATTTGTTTGTTGAAAATAATCCCAGTTTTTACTAATACGAACATACATTAATCATGAATTACATGGGTTATATTTTATTCTTATTAACTGTAATAGTTTTTTTTTTATGTCATAGATGGCAAACGAACAGGTGGCTCAACTGATGTTAGGTGATTACCACCGTCCATGGACATTAAAAACACCAGAGGAGTCGCAAGTACGCTGCCATCCTTTGGAGGGAAGGGTTAGGGGAGGGAGAGGAGGTGGGCTTCCGGCGCTCTCACTGACCGAACGAAACGCAACAATGCAAGAACTGTTACTTCACGTCGGTTTTCTATGAGGGGATGGTACTACCCGGGGCGAGCCGACCCATTCATGCTGAAACCAGTAGTAGTTTCAGCGTGGCTCTACCACCATAATATAATAACCAAAATAGTATAATTAGACCTATTATTGTATACTATTGGTGATTGACAACCAACTCAAGACTGGTCAGGTACGAGCCTTTGAATCTAACTTGGACTTGGACCCCTGGAATTGAGTATTCCTGTACCCCAAACTAGTAAACGGTCTGCAATCAACATTGTAAACCCACTTACAATTCTTCTGGAACGTCCTGCTTCCCGCAGTGGTTCAGTCGACGTGGTAATGAGCTTACCGATATCGCTAGCACTTAATATGGTAGAATGTTGTGCGTGGAACGTAGAAAATGTGCTTTATAGTTGTTGGCGGTCGAATATTCACGACCATAATGTCTTTTAAATTCGATCCTTTCACCATGTTTCAAGCTAGGTATGTGCCCTATTATGTCTATTCGTCCGGTACTGCTTTCGTCGGTTCAGTTTGTGGGTTTATATTATTAACGCAAACCCAATCAACAAAGAATACGGAGTACTGAACATTTACACTTCTGCAGATTTCGCTCGCTCGCAGAGGCTCGAGGACTCCTTACAGTGACATTCCCATCCACTACCTCACAACACACGACACCGCTCCTCACAACTCTACCTCCGTGCAGTAGGTGTTCTATAGGGGACCTTTCTTGACTAGTTACACTAGTTTACAAGAACTAAAGGAATGCACAGTCAGATATAAAACCATTTATTGATGATTCGGTATAATTTTCCAAAAACAAAAATAGAAATACGCCATTTTTGTATTTAACCGACGATATTTGCGTAAATCGACCAAACTTTAATAACGACGTAAACCTAAAACCTTTAATTAAATACGTGGTCGGCAGTATTGCTTTTTATTCATTTTTTTTTTAAATCTCAGTACCGACATTTATTACGGAAATAAAATCTTTACTACATAGGCGTTAAGGTTCAAATTTAATTAAAATAGTCGAAGTGTAATAAAATAGGCCAGACGCTAGAGTACACTCGTGCGGTTTGAAGAGGCAGCCAGCATCGAATAAAGAGACTCTTAAGGGTTCTTTGTGAGTGCGACGGCTCATCGATTTTTTTGTCGCGCCAGCCGATTCCCTGATTCAAGTACCAATCGACTGGTACACGCACGACAAACCTTTGACTTTATATTTAAAAGAGCTTTAGCAAAGTCTCACATGTGAAAGTGGGGTTTAAGAGGTTTTTTTTTGACGAGTTACAGCGACTTTATAACGACAGTCTTTGTCAACTGCCTGAGGCGACACTGGCAAACGCCTGGAGCCATTCATTGACGCCGATATCCATCCGAAGGGACCCATAGTAGATGGAGAATTAGTAATATTTGGTAAGTCTAAACTAATATTATAAAGAGGAAAGATTTGATTATTTGTTTGTTTGTATTGAATAGGCTGCGAAACTACTGGACCGATTTAAAAAATTCTTTCGTCATTGCGAAGCTATCACCGAGCGTATATTATATCTTTCAAAAAATGAGGGATCCTATTTTAAACTCCAATAATGTAACCCAAGGTGTAAATAATTATCTAAAAAATTTATTACATCACGTGCGTGAAAACTATTGATGGTACAACAAAATTATGCACTACGACTTCGCAGAGGTCAGGCAAAGTCAGGTGGTACTGGAAAGATATTTCATGTGAATATGATACTTGCTACGATGAGACAATCAGGGAAGATAGCGATAGCAGTTGCTTCGTCAGGAATTCCTGCAACTCTCTTAAAGGATGGAAAAATTGCTCATTCTACTTTTATACTTCCGTTGAAGATGGATTGGTGAAGATTTCCCACAGGCTCTTCTCGTTATTAATAGAGGAACGCGAGTAGATATCATCAAAGCATGCTTGTAATCGTCTCCCTTATGGACTTCGATTGAAAATTTAAAATTACGGACCAATATAAGAGCTTATCTTCATTGATAATAATGATTTCCCACAACTGCTAAAACTTGTGGAAGGAATTTTTCCTACTACTTTAAGCGGAAATTGTGATATCCTTTTGGATGAATCTCTAGGCCAAATAGTCCATAATTTAGAAATTATAATAGATGAAGTATACACTGACATAGAGAATTTGCACGAAAAGGAATTTCATTGGTTATGTAGGACAATAGTGTCACATAGGAATAGTACCGGAATTTACCGATTTTTAACGAAATAAACAATATGATTATTCAAAACGTCCCCGGCCAAACAAAAAATTACAAATCGATCGACACTGTGACTAATATCGAAGACGCAGACATTATCCGCAGGAATTTTTAAATTCATTAAGCCTTTCTGGAATGATTTGACGTTAAAATCGGAATTTCAATCATGCTTTTGAGAAATGTAAGCAATTTAGTAATTTTTTTTCGTACTAACATTTAAAAAAGGAATTAACTAAGTAGGTGCCGGCCTTCTGAAGTAATTCACTTACAGGTTTAGGTGATAGAGCCACGCTGAAGCTATTACTGGTTTCAGCATGAATGAGTCGGCTCGGCCGGGGTAGTACCTTATCACATAAAACCAACGTGACGTAACAGTGCTTGCATTGTTGCGTTTCTTTCGGTCAGTGAGAGCACTGGATACTCAATTCCCCACCCCTCTTCCCCCTCCCCCTTTTTCCAAACACAGACTGGCAACGCATTTATGAACGGTGACGATCACTTAACATCAGTTGACCAAACAGCTCGTTTGCCTCCTATGATATAAAAAAAAAATATAAGTGAGAATATCATTATAACAGAAAAATTATTCCTGTGTAAGAAATATCATGAGAAGTTAAGGCTAAAACTAAACTATATCATATTACCAATATAGATTAAACTTATATTAAAAAAATCGTGTGGTTTTATAAAAATACATTGCAAATGAAACTTTTTTTCGTATCGTAGGCATTTAACTGAAAATTTTCTGTAAATATTTCGATTTAAGGTTTTAAAATTGGGTTTTAATCATAGTAATTGGAAAAAGGAAATGATAATGCGAAATCAATAAGAGTCAAGAGTATATAATAAGAAGAATAAGAGTCGAACTATAAATATTAATTTCAATCTGCGTATTAGAGGACAGAATACATAATAAATATAATCATTCAGATCATAGATGCAATGTAAATTTAAGCAAAGTATTTATTCAATCACTGAATAATTTTGAATTTAGACATGCACACTGCAATATTTGCCTTGGCTAGTCTGCCGAGCGCCGTTTACTTTACCCCTACTCAGCGGCAGCTCCCCAACTGTAATGCGGCATGCGATAGATAGACGAAAAATTTTAAGGCAATGGAAAAAGAACGGACTATTACGTTTAATTTATTAAAAACGTATTGAATCTTTTATTTTATTGAATTTTTGTTCCGACTTATTAATATAAAAGCCAACAGAATTACTGCTGACTCTCAAACGTTTGGTACAAACCGTGAAAATTTTCAATACGTTATAAAAATAATCTGATTTTTAACTAAAAGTTCGTAAATTCTCTCGCTTTGTGTAACTTCGGATCAATATCTGAGTTAAATATTTAATACTTGATTCGTTAATTAGAGATTGTTGATTACAACAGAATCCTCGAAAATTTCTAATGGGTACAATACAAATCCATTAGCGGAACAATGCCTTAACAAAACGCTAATTCGAAGAACTTCCATGAAAGAATTTAAATTAAAAACTTTTCTGTTTATACAGTGAGGTTGGGAAGTCTTTATTATACTGCTGTCTTTGGGTTAATCAAATACCGTTTGCCTCAGGAGCAATTTATTTGTCCTTGTACAAATAACAATCAAATAGACCTATTATAATATAATTACACTACAGTAACACTTATAATTGCATAATCGCAGTCCGCTTGAATATTTCTTCCTTACGTTTCTTTTCGTATTTGCTCCAATATAGTATTACACTCATCACGTATAGGGTCGATGCAGTCAGGAATGGCAATAAATACTTCGTAGATACTGTCACTATTTATTTGGCCAGAGCTTCGCCTTACAATACTTCGAATATAATGCGTAGATATCACCAACATCTTGCCTTTTAAAGGCCCATCTATATAAGTCAAAGCTTTTACTATTTATACATAACTCCGTAAAATAATTTAAGTAACACAAGAATAATAAAGTATGAACAAATTAATGTTATTTAAGCTATACAACAATTTTATATAATTATCCTTATTTATGTATCTCTAATATGTTTCCTAATCTGTTCCGACATGTAGATCAGCGAGATCTAGCTTTTCATGGCCGAACTATGAAGTCAAAGTATATACTATTATTAATAATGATCAAACTAATGATTCAATTCTGTATAATGATATCCATTCTTAAGTCTTATTAAAATTATATAATAATAATTATTCTTATTTATGTATCTTTATTATGGTGGCGCTAGTTTCAATGTGTCTCTTAATATGGTGGCACTAGTATCAATGTGTATCTCTAATATGATGGCGCTAGTGTCAATGTATATTTATAATATGGTGGCGCATCAATGTTCCGGTCGTGTTGTAGTCTCGTCACTTGAATGTGATGCAGCGGCACCGGAGGTGGGTGATAACACAATACTAGAGAAATATGCACCATTTTTTTTTTCGAACCGACTACGCTATTGACCCAGCAAGGTCTTAATACCTTCACCGGACTACCCACTATGCACCATAGCACACTCAAATACCTTACAATAAAAACGATGGAAAACTCTAGAAGGCTGACGTCATTATTCGAATGATTCGACAACGTTCAAAAGGGAATACTTTTATACTCCCATTATATTATTATGTTTGTTTGTAATAATATATGTATTTAACTAATAATAATACTCGTTTAGCGTTTGATTACAATCTCACGTTATCTATCTATCTATCTATCTCACGTGACCTAAAATATTAACACGCTAATAAAGCGTGAAAGTGTGACTAAGAAATAGACAAAGAAACTCATATTCGCGTTTATAATATTAGAATTAGAAATTCAATTATTTTATTTATCATCTTGCATTATATCATCTATGTATATCACCAAGAGCCTGTTATTAATCTACTAATCGTTTCCTTCAGAGTGTACGTGACGGGCGGCCATTTCCTTCTGTCACCTGCATCTTACGGCTCATTAAAATATAATTAAATATATTCTTAACATCATTTAATGTACATTTTTAATTTGTTCTAATTATAGCGATTGCTGTCAACTGGCTAGCGAGATTCAGTCTTTTTTAAGAAAATTAAATTTTATTTTTAAGATACAAGGTGAACTTAAGGTAAAGGCCTATTATTATATTGTTCAATTTTGTTAGCTGTAAGTTCACCTTGTATCTTAAAAATAAAATTTAATTTTCTTAAAAAAGACTGAATCTCGCTAGCCAGTTGACAGCAATCGCTATTTATGGCGTTTACGGAGCTAACACTACAAACCAACGCACCACCTGTTATTGGTTTGCTCGCTTCCGTTCTGGGAATTTCGACCTGAAAAATGCACCTCGCGGTCGTCCGAAGATTTTGGTCGACAATGACGAATTAAAGGCGATTGTGGAAGCTGATGATACACAATCTATGGCTGAATTAGCAGCAGCTTTCGACGTTAGCGTCAAAACAATATTGGTCCATTTGCGTCAAATTGGCAAGGTAAAAAAGCTTGACAAATGGGTGCCCCACGAACTCAATGATCGCCAGCGCGAAGTACGCGTCGAGACGTGCCTTGCACTGCTCAACAGACACACAAATGAAGGAATTTTGAACCGCATTGTTACCTGCGATGAAAAATGGATTCTGTTTGATAACCGCAAGTGCTCAGCAAGTTGGTTGGATCCTGGTTCAGCACCTAAACAATGCCCTAAACGAAAACTTACCCCTAGAAAAGTGATGGTCACTGTTTGGTGGTCTAGCGCCGGTGTGATTCATCACAGCTTCTTACCAAACGGGGTGAGCATTACTGCAGATGTGTACTGTGAAGAACTGAACACAATGATGAAGAAGCTGGCACATCTCCAACCAGCATTGGTCAATCGCACATCTCCGCTGCTCCTGCACGACAACGTGCGACCTCATACTGCACAGCAGACGGTCTCCAAGTTGCAAGAACTGAGGTTGGAAGTTCTCCGTCATCCGCCCTACTCGCCAGACCTTGCGCCTACAGACTATTATTTTTTTCAGAATTTGGATAACTCCTTGGCAGGAAAAAAATTCAATACCCGAGAGGCAGTACAAAATGCCTTTGAAAAATTTGTTGCCTCCCGTCCAGCAGATTTCTTTAAGAAGGGCATCAATAAACTTCCACTGCGTTGGCAAAGTTGCATTGATTGCATGTGCGATTACTTCGATTAATACAAATAAAAAATACATGAAAAAATTTCGTTTCAATTTTTTCATACAAAACGGCAATTTCATAGGTAAAGACCTAATATAACTAATAAGATAAATATGGCCATTTACAAGTTCACACAGATATATGCACAGATATAAATGTGCCATGAATGCTCAATAACAATCTGTTAAGGCATTACATCAATCGATGAATATATATTGATGATTTTTATTGATTATTTTTCTAAATGCCTAACTAGACTTCAAGTAGAAAATCCGGCTCCCAAAACTGAGGAATGAATTACTGTAGCTACATTAAAATGCCAGTTAACACATAGGTACAACTCAGAATTTTTAATTATTTTCTATGCTATCAAGTTTACGATAACTAGACACTAGGGGGCGCTTCAATGTTGCAATATGTATCAACTTCTGTACTATTCAACAGATCGTCATAGAATATCGGTATGTAAAGATATGTATGGGCTCGTAAATATACGCAAAACTGCTTCACTTATTTGTTTTTCATTACCTTTCTAATTGTCAGATCAACGTACGTATGAAACTCAATGAAATACAAATGTTATGTTAAGAAATATCTATATAAAATGCGAGTGATTGAGACAGAAAATAGCAGAGAGATATTTAAAATCATTGACAATGGCCGGTTTCCGAGGTACTTTAACTGTAGTTTATCTGTTCAATAGCGTTATAGGTTCGATAACTTCTCAAATTGCGTTTCTAAACATAATCATACGATAAAAGTCAGTAAAACTCAACGGGCCCTTTGACATTTTATCTTATGGATAACTTTTTTGAGTCTATAACTAGAGGTAGTTTAACCAACCATCTCAGAAATCGGGCAAACATGATGTTCAATTGTCATTTTGTTTCATTATATAATCTTACTGCAAAGAGAAGAGTTGGTCGTATTTTCTTTTATTACTACACCCGAGTGAAGCGAGGCCGGATACTTGTTTTATATAAGTTCTCTGGCATGTCTGTCTGTCTGTTAGAGAAAAACTCAAAAACTACTGCACGGATTTTCATGCGAGTTTTACCAGTAGATAAAGTGATTCACGAGGAAGGTTTGGGTATATGATTTGTTAAGTTTTTTTTTTATTATCAGGGCGGAACACATAACACACAACTAGTACATAATAATCAAAATAAAAAAGTACAAAATCGTACGAAAAGATAATATCACAAATAAAGGTAAAGTTCAAGAATTTTCATCAAAAAGATTTGGTTATACAGTAATTACGCTTGAAGATGATAGACCATAAACTCGATTTCACTTCCTACTCAGTAATTGAGAAGTTACGGGCACGAATATTATATGTGTGTTTATATGTACGTACATATACGACAAGCCGCGAAATTCTCAACGTTCAACACTGACAAACATTAATACAGATAAGCGCACGTCGTACTCTAAGATATAAAATATATTTGATGTGAAAACTTCTTTAGGCGCGTTGAGCGGTATTTTTGGCAGGAGACAAATTTATAATTTCGCGTCATGACATGCTATGTATCATACGTTTGATTGGTTAATTGTATAAAATTGTATATAATTATTGCTCCGAGTGTCCATATGTATGAAAACCACACTAAGCATTAATAATTTCCATAAACAAATTCTGAAATTTGAATATTGTCATTCACACTATACTTATATGAAAATTCAAAAGGGAACACAATTATTTAATTGTATAAGTTTTCACTTCTGTCAGCAGTTTTTTTCTTTCTTTATCCTCACAATGTCTAAGCAAATTTCCATATTGATTGATTGAATAGTTTGGGGTTGAATAAAAAACTCATATTCGCATTTAAAATATTAGATAACATACTCAAAACACTTTCGTTGAAACAAAGCAAAATAAAAAAATAATTTTCTATACTTAAGTTATGTTCTGTATATAATCAACGTCTCCGTAGATTTTTGTGACTTCTTCAAAAACACCTCAAATCTGTGATGTCGTTTGTAAATTGCCTGAAGGGTACAAAGAGACTAAAAGAATGCCCATTTCAACTCACTGACATCCGACTGTGATTCTTACTGGACTTAATGAAATATTCATTCTTTTAAATGTTAAGTATTTTAGAATCCACTAATGTACAAGTATACAACAGCTATTATATTGGTTTTCGTTAAAAATAATCTATATTATATTATTACTCTATTGTCAGTCCCATTTATGTTATGTTCAACAGAGTGCAGCATTCAAATACCAGACAATTGTCAAGCAATGAAAAATTAATATTCATCAAGATTAGTTAAAGTTACGACCTTCAATATAATTTTAAAATATCATTAACGTTTGCAGAGATCTTATTGAATTTATCTCACTTACTCTATAGTAGAATTATGCTAGTCTGAATAGCGATTACTCAAAACGTTCTCGTCTCCGAATTACTTAAAGTAAAATCATTATATTTTGTCATAGAATTTTGTTCAGAATTAATTATCTCCATATAGAAGACTAATCGGGCTTGTTATAACTTATAAGCATTTTAGTTGAGAGCGCCTCATTCGACCCTTCACACACGTCGCGTCTCTCCTGGTAACATCACGAGCCTAGGTCGTCTCCGGATGGAACCCTCGAGCTGTTACTATTGCGATACAGTGACTCACCCACATCACTTGTACACACATGAGATCACCTCACATACGTGCATTACACAAATAGTAGAAGGGTTTTATTTTTTTCCCTTAATCGAACTGAATCGAGTAGTTTAGTTCGTTTCACATCAGATATACATGTAAACGTTTGTGAATCATGCAATTTTAATTGTATGACTCACAAACGAATATGTGTATGACTAGTTTAGATTAGTTTAGCTAGGTTAGTCAGGTATATCAGCAACAGCCCAAGCCGAGGTGTGCCGCGTACCCTTGAGCTAGTTGTCTAAATAAAATCGGCTGAGTGCCTTAAGCGCTCTCCTTAATAGTCCGGTGAAGCCGTGATAACGCAGCCAAGACTAAATGTTACTCGAGGATAGGCTTTATGGTTTTATCGTGAACGGAGTACTTTAGCAGTGATGCGTGTTCAAATAAACATACATGTAGACAAACAGACATTTCTAAAAATGATTGAAATGTATTTTATGACTTATTTATTATTTATGGCAACAATTTTTTTCACAAAAATCTAAAAAGTACAGACATGTTAGTTATTAGAAACAAAACTTATTTTAAAAAATAAACAAATTTTGTTGCCACAGCATATCGCTTGAAGTGCACCGTACACTTTATCTGAAAGTTATATACGAACGTAAATGAGAGATACGCGAACACAGAAAGCTGCGAGATGAAAATTTAATTGCACGCGTTATATTTAATCGTGTTAACAGAGAACAAAAGTTATTTAACTGAAAATTATTCAGTACATTAATAAACGAAAATTTATTCTACGAACATTTCGTCGGATACTTTGCGGTTGTTGTGTTAAGACAATATATGTTCAGCGGAGAGTAATATAATACGTACAATATTATTATATACGTCGGTTTGACCATAAATATGTGTTTTTTTTTTTCGAACTGACTACGCTATTGACCAAGCAAGGTCTTAACAGCTTCACCGGACTACTAAGGCGAGCGCTTAAGGCACTCAGCCGATTTTACTTTGACAACTAGCTCAAGGGTGCGCGGCACACCTCGGCTTTGGCTGTTGCCTGATACATGCAATTCGCGACCTATCTGAGCTAACCTAAGCTAAGCTAACTATTCATACATATATGAGTTGTTGAAACATATATGTGTACCAAGCATACATACCTCAACAACCCTTATATATATTTCGTATCGAATAATATTCTAAACTATTTCAGTTTGATAAGGGGAAAAAATAAAACCATTCCACCTGCATGTGTAAGCGTGTATGCGTGCACGTGTGTGGAGGTGATATGTGTAATGTTGTCGCAGTGATGTAAGATTTTGTGTCACTGTATCGCGCGAGCAGCGTACTCAAGGGCTCCACGCCGAGGGAACGGACCTAGGCTTGAGCTGCTGCCGAGGGGGGCCTAGTCTGGTAGCTAAATATGAATGTATGTTATATGGTTTTCACTTCTGATGTAGACAAAGTTGACAACCATACTGGCTTTAGGTAGACATTCAGATCTTCTATACATATAATAAAAATGAAGTGTCTGTATGTAATATAAAATAAAAAAAATTGACTGTCTGGGTATGAAAGTATACACGCTTCTGATAACAAAAATTCAATTTTTACATTTTTTGTCGGTCTGTCTCTCGCATAGCGGCTTTAAAATGTTCCAACAAGAAATAAGAACAAGTTGCTGAAGTGGTATGCAAACTTCAATCATGTTAAACAAATTCGTTTCATTCGACCCCGTATAACATTTCTCGCTAACGAGGTGTGTTTGCATAAGGATGTTTAAATAATTTAAGCCGTGCATCACTTGACTTACCGACTCCGCTCCAAGTAAAGTAACTTCCAACACCCAACCCCTCTTTTAGCGTATTGACGCAAGAGTTCGTTACTGCCGCTCTGATTTCCTCGTTACGAATATATTCTATAGTCACTGTTTTTACAGAATAATTGTTTTATTACTAGTATAATGTTAATATCGTTAACGTTTCAAATCAAAATTTACATTTAGACCCTAAGAAAGTACTTATGAACGTTAAAAATACCACCGTTTGGAACAAATAACCCAGTCGGCGAGAAGAACCGGCAAGAATCTCGATAGGATTTATCTTATTAACATATATTTTAAAAAAAATAAGCCGCCTTCGATGTGAGAAACTAATAAGGCACTAAAATGCGAAATATGACTTTATTAAATTATAACCAAATTAAATAAAAAATATTGATAGTTGCGCTACCTAATAATATATTTGAAGTCGATGCCAACCTACATTTCACATTTGTTGCAAGTAATAAAATATGGGACCACCTCTGAAAATAACCGATTCCAATAAAAAATCATTAAAAGAATCATTAAAATTGGTTCATAATTGACGGAGATATCGATTAACATACATAAAAAAATACACACAACCGAACGTAGCAACCTCCTCCTTTTTTGAAGTCGGTTAAAAATACATTACACGTTATAATCGTTATTAGTGGATGCATAGAGAGGAGTCATTTCCAGACATCATCACTCACATATTGATCTACTTTATAATAAATAGCCTTTTGACACCAAAACCCGCTTGACATGGCGCTTGAACTTACAGTCCGGCAAATCGGTAATATGCATTAGGACTTTGTCGTAAAACGTAACACTATTACCTAAAAAAACTGTTACTGGTTATTTCGACATATTTACCTAATCTATATCGTCGTAGATATATAAGGTAGGTGGTAGGTGATAATCTTTATAGGTGGTAGAGCCACGCTGTAGCTATTAGTCGTTTCAGCATGAATGGGTCGTCTCACCCGGGTTAGGACCACCCTCTCACAGAAAACCGACGTGAAGTAACAGTACTTGCATTGTTGCGTTTCGTTCGGTCAGTGAGAGCGCCGGAGGCCCACGTATCTCGTTTAAGTTCCTTTTGAAGCTTACAATAATTTATGAATCAGTAAGGGTTACGCAACTAAATTTTGATCAATAAATTAGACATTGATTATATTATCGTAACTACAACTGACATATAAAAAATGCCTCAGTTCAACTTCCCAATTGTTTTTTTTTTAATATTTTGAGTCAATTAGTAGTAACTTAATTTAGAGTTTCCATCAAGAATGTTTACGCTCAATAAAACGTTACGAAAAAATCCGTTTACGTACAAACTGAAATGAACTCTATGGTAATGTCAATACAAAAAAATATCCATTGACATAAAATTCAAACCGGGAGTCAAACTCCATTGATTCCGAACAGACCGGTGAAAAAAGCTCGTGTTTCAGCGAATTTGCTAAATGCAATCACAGATTTCGACAACGAAGTTATGTTCCGACAAGCCGTTTATAACAACGGAGATATGTTACCTTGATAAATTGAACTAAGTTTAGCTTAATATATTTAAACGGAATATTGACTTAATACTTTAGCTAGCTTAACTAACGTGACGCGGCAATTCAGAGCTGCGGTTTTCATAATTTTAAAATGCTGTCTACGCAGTTATCTACAGTAATCTAGGGTTTTTTTTATCCGATAGTATTTGACTAATATAATCTACTAGCTGAGCCACGCGTTACTATCGCTCATTTATTATTTATTTATTAAATAATTAATTTAAGTTATGAGGAAGTTATGCTATTATGGGGTAATGAGTTTGCGGTTGCAAAAAACGAGGTTGCGTAGTAGATCAACAGAACACGCGCACCATAAAATAAACTTAAACTAAGAAATTCTAAATTTAAACGTGGCGCCAACTATAAGATATCTATAACAACTGGTCCTACAGTTTTCTTTCAACAAACTAATTTAAAGCGCCATCTCTTCGACACTGACGAAACTTACTATTAATAACAATAATCAACATTGACAATATTTTATTTGTAATACAAAAATATTGATCGGAATATAATATATCCTATCTCTCAAATTGGATCAAATTATACATAAATGCCAACGTTTCATGAAGATTGGTTGAGTAGTTTCGAAGTTCATCATCAACAAACATCATGACATTGAATTTTTATATACAGTCAAAATCTGTTATAACGACATCGAAGGGACTGCTCATATTCAGTCGTAAAAACCGATAGTCGTAACAACCGGTGGTGTTTAATGTGTATCGTGCAAGTACAAACAAATCGATAGGGAATTATTGGAAATATATATTTATTCAACTATGTAAATTTTGTTTATTACACATAAGTACAATGCATATTATTATTCTGTGAGCATAAAATATTTTAAAAAAATTTGAATTTCACGTTTTAATTAACGTATCGTCATAATTGAACAAATATGAAGAAGCGGGCTTTGACTCTACAGCATGCACGTGTTTTGTTTCTAAGAATTAGAAAAGACCCAATACTAAACTAAATCCTATTGATTTCTTGCCTGATTTTTAATAGCCATTGAAGACAAATGTGGATACCTATTCAAATTGTTTACAATACAGCTTAGCCGGTCGTTCTAACAGATCTAATTCTCCGAAATATTAGTTAAATGTGGTCGTTTTATGAGGTATGTCGTTATTAGCAATGTCGTATAAAGCAATGTTTTTAATAAGGCGGTCATACAGCATTCAGCCGGGACCTTTGTTCTAGGTTATTATAACCGGCATGTTGTTCTAAAACGCAGTAAACGGTTTTGACTGTATTTAGATCTAGAAATAGCCAAAAATAACATAGTTTTTTACCTTATTCTCCTCTGTTAATAACACTAAAGCTCGTCAAAAGCTACGAAAGAAAATTGGTTGATAGATAAAGGAGAAAAAATACTATACAGTTTTTTTTATAGTAGCACGGCAAAGTGAACGTACTGTACAATCCAAAAACAATGGCGACCACCGAGAGAGAAACTATCTATCGCCGGTCGCCACTGTCAAAAGCTGGATATGCACAGGCTGATCCCGAAACGCGACCCGCAAAAGCGAATCACTAT
>MU160903.1:8579-30019 GCA_015888305.1 Antheraea pernyi
TTTTTGGGGACGGTTTTGAGCGTTACTTTTATCCGAGACTGTGCATCTTGGGTTTTTATATATCAATGGTTGTAATCTACCTAGTAGTTTTTGAATGATATGCGTATAACGGAATTTTATATATAAAAGGTAAATAATGTACCATTTAATAACTGTATTTTTAGATCACTTTTACCGAACTTATGTCAATATTAATTTTACAAGGCCTTATTTGAAATGCGAACAAAAGGATTCGTTCTATCTTTTCTTAATTTAAAAATAGCTTACAGTTATATTGAATGACATATTAACCGAAACTGTAAGATATTAAGTCGACACTGTAGTGACAGCAATAAACTAAGACTATTAATAAAAAATATCATCATCATCATTACCCTTATCTCACTTAAGTAGGGTCGGCACAACATGTTTTCTTTTTCCACTCTCTCCTGTCAAATGTCATTTCAGTATTCACACCTTTTACGCACATATCGTTTTTCACGCAGTCCATCCATACCTTTTACTGAACGGATTTTAATTCACTATTTTCACTAGTAGATAAAGTGATTCGTGTGGAAGGCTTTGGTATATAATTTGTCAAGATTTTTTTAATTATCATGGCGGGATAACGCCCGCCGTTCTCATATCATTTCGAATTTTGAAAAATATTAATGCCGAATTTTAAGCAGTTGAGCGTGAAAGCGTAACAAACAAACTCACATTCACATTTATATATTAGTAAGTCAAACTCTGAATATTTCACAAAGACGGTTAACGATTAGAAACATTATAATTTCCACATTCCCAAGTTTTAATAGATAAATTTGTCTGTCAAGTTTGGACTTACAATACGTGGTGATGTTGCGAAACACCGTTGAAACTTTTTGTTTAGTTCTAAGTTATATTGAATGACATATTAACCGAAACTCCTAACATATTAACTCGACACTGTAGTGACAGCAATAAACTAAGACTATAAATAAAAAATATAAAGATTATAAAACAAAATCTTCTGCCTCGTCTGTCTGTTTGTTCGCGATAAACTCAAAAACTACTCAACGGATTTATCAGTAAATAAAGTGATTCATTCATATTTATTATCAGGGCGGGACAACATCCTCCGGGTCCGTTAGGAGATTATATTATCAGTTTTTAATTTATAGATTCGTGAAGTTTTAATATAAAGATATGCTGCAACTTTGCTTTGTGAGTATTTTAATCAGAAAATCGTAGATGATACGTAAAAAGTTTTTGTTTATGATGTAAGCGTTGTAAAACTTATGGTTACATTTTTATTCTGTAATTTGAATATCTATTTATTATATACATCGGTCTGAACTGATAAACATAACTACTATTAGATCGTAGTACCTATATCAAATACTAATAGTATTAACACAACTAGTACTAAGTATCAAAGTAATAATACCAAAAATACTAAATTAATATTGGTTATTTACTACTGTGCGAATGCATAAATAGCGGCCGACGACTAGGCATGATACTTCATCATTTGATGATCACTTCGATCGTAAGACCGTCCGTATCTTCGTAACTATATTCAACGTTGATTACGTTACCCTATACATACCCTATTACAACACTGTATAGGTTTTTGTATTTCGTGATTTCATTAAACTCTGTCATAGTAAAGGTTTAGTCTACCATCAAAATAGTTAGGACTGTACTGGCACAACTCATAAATATTGCACCTATCCTGTAACACTAAGGAAGTCTATAAAAGTAATTCTAAATAATGCAGCTGATCTCAGAACTGGATACACGTCAATAGTCGACTACGGCAGGTATTTTATTTCAACCACCTATTCTTCGCATAAATTGCAATAATTACGCTTCTTTAAAAGGCCGACAACGCACTTCCGACTCCTTTGGTGTTGTTACTGTCTATGGACGGCGCTTATCACTTACCATCAGATGACTGGACTGCTCGTTTGCTCCCTATAATATAAAAAAATGAGTACGTGTAATGGCCACACGCGATTCAAGTAAAACTTTTTAATTTGTTACTTACTTACATCGAAACCAGCTGGCAGCCTGGTCGGACGCCCATTTTTAAATAATTAATTGTATTTTTATAATTATTCAATTTAATATTTTTTTATTGATTTTTTTTCCAATAATTTTTAATTGATTCGTTTAACTATTTATTGACATAATCAAAAATACTTAAAAACCGGATAGTACAGAAACGTGACGCCATATTGCCGTAAGGGACTTCCGTTGCATTGTCGTCCAGTTACCTTCTACTCGCGCTTAAAGAAGTTTTACTTCAAAAATTGTGATGATTAATCAAAATGAAGCCATAAGTAGAAACCAGTCCATACATTAGAAACTTCATGCGATAATTTCAAGCTGTATAATTTCCACGTAACGAAGTTGAAATGGGAAAACTTCAGTGTCAAATGTTGACGTTCAATACGTATTGGTATTGCGAGGTGAGTGGTTTGGAAACTTTTTGTTTACCCGAAAAGTTACTTGGGGAATCGTTTCAGAGAGTAAAGTGCACGAGCGGCGAAGAATGTTGAAGCGAGCCACAAATACGGTTAGTTAAAATTTTAGTTTTATATACTTCTTTATTTATTTCACACGGAGTGATAAAGACTTGACAAATGAAAGAATCCAGAATAAGATTATGTAGTAGACAGTCTGATCGATATATTGGCTCTGTTACGTTCAGTTATGGTTTACAAATATATTTGTAATGAA
Organism: Antheraea pernyi; assembly: GCA_015888305.1. Classification (NCBI taxonomy): domain Eukaryota; kingdom Metazoa; phylum Arthropoda; class Insecta; order Lepidoptera; family Saturniidae; genus Antheraea; species Antheraea pernyi. The sequence continues at coordinate 11,286 of MU160903.1, forward strand.
AGAGATAATAATAACTATTTTTGTTTTCTTTTTGGCAAACATTCTTCTAGATTATTACTGCCATTGTCGAGTAGGTAATTTATATTACAAGTGTCTTGTGAATTTCAATTTTTTTATACCACGATAGTGGCTAACAAGCATGCGGGCCGCCTGATGTTAAGCAGTCATTTCGGGGTATATAGAATAGGTTGATGAGAATTCGTTAGGCTGACAGCTAGGGAAAAACCTGCCAAAGGGTGGCAAAGGTAGAGCGATTTGTCAACGCGGTGTGCGGAGGGGCCCTCGGTCCCCCCTTGTAATAACAGCGGGGTCTAAAGATGATGGCTCCCTTGTTAGAACTTTCCATGGAGTTTTATGACATCTCAGAATCAACGCCCCATGGTATTGTGTCCCATCCACTTCACTTATGTACAATACCCGAAATATATTACGTAAAACACCATCAATATGACAAAATGTAGAGACATATATCACGAAATTATAAAGAAAATCCACTACATGACACACTAAGATCCCGTCAAAAACTCCATAAGAACTATTTACCATTTAAATACTTCAATCATTATGGATTAAGGCTAACAACTTAAAAACATAACTTTTATTACAAAATCTAAACTAATAAATTTAGAACTAATAGAAACAAATATCTTATTTTTTTATTTAACTTTGGATACTATTTCTAGAACATTATTTTAACGTCTCAGAGGTGGTAGAGCCACGCTGAAGCTATTATTGGTTTCAGCATGAATGGGTCGACTAGCTCGGGGTAGTATAATCCTCTCGTAGAAAACCGACGTGAAGTAACCATTGTTGCGTTTCGTTCGGTTAGTCAAAGCGTCGGATAACCCATCTCCTCTCCCCCTCCCTCTTTCCCACTCCTCCTCCCCCAAACACAGGGTGGCAACGCACTTGCGACTCTTCTGGTGTTGCAAGTGTCTATGGACGGTGGTGATCACTTAACTTCAGGTGACCCACCTGTTCGTTCGTCTCCTATGATATAAAAAAAGTCCGTAACGTAATGCAAAGTACATGTCATTTCCGTTACATTTTTTCCAGGTCGCGTCTACAGAGGTTGTATTTCAATAAAATGAAGCTCGTGTTTGTTACTGGCATTCTCTCGTTAATTATTAAGGAACTTCTGCTATTCACGTTACGAGGGCGAAGGTATTCTACTTAGTTCGCAAGTTGCACCGGTACGTTTCGGCGTGTCTAACAATGCGCTATGGTTATTGGAATCTTCTGGAATTCGCATTTTCAGTTACGAACTTTGATGATTCCCTCATCTGTATATTATTACTCGTACACTATAACTGTAAATTTGTTGTTAGAACGATCATTACTCGAAACCTTCTGTATCTGTTTGGATGTACTTTTAATATTCAGTATGAAAGTGTTTTTTTTTTATTTCTTAAGTTATTTTTCTTAATCAGACGCTGAAGGAATTTATCGTCTATAAATTATTAGTTTATTTAAAACCATTGCAAAATATAAACCGTAGCAATGTTTCCCTGAAAACAAATTTTCACTTATCTAAAAAGATTTGTACTGAAAATTGTTAGTCCGTGTTATTACAGGGATACTTTTCAATCGAATTCAAAATGAAATAACAAACTTCGCAACAACAACAGTCGAAAACGCAATAATAGTAAGAAAGCGGCGCAGGTATTGAAAAATTTTTGTAACTCTGGAACCGAAATTAAAAATACATTCTGCGTCAAGTAAAACTGGGGTACATTAAGCCAGATGTTGCTATGAACTACACACTTGATTATTTACTCGTTTATATTTAATACTCCGAATTGATTTAACATGAAAATTTTATAATTATGCAAATTATACCCCTTAAAAGTAATACAAGCTGTTGCGTACTCGATTACTCGCTGGAAACGAAGGAGGTAAATATGTTTAATTACGTATTTCGCAAAAGCAAAGTTATTACAGAAATATTTTAAATATCAGCTTCATAATTGCCAGTTCAGATTATGTATCAGTAATTATTTTCAGCAAGAAAAGAAAGAAGTTAAAAAAAAAATCTCCAATCCTATTACAGTCAAAATATTTAAAAAACGTATGGACCTTATGCATGTTCTAAAATTAAAACAATAAGAAATTTCAATATAGTGATATTTACAGAATTTTTTTTTCTACATGGTCTTTAAATAAATAAATAAAAAATTAGAGGTCTCTAAGTCAACGCTCTAATTAATTTAAAAAGAATGAACCTAAAAATCTTTTTTTTTAAATATTAATTCAATAAAGCTATGAGTTAAAATTTTTATCTGTACTGCAATTAATAATTGTTTGTACATTCTGGATGATTTTAATAACTAGCAAATAATCAAAAAATCTACAAAGTCCTTAATATATTTTATCGTTATTTATTGTAATAAATCGACCCGTGTATTTCCAAATTTTATTAATTTGGTATTATCTATTGTAAAGGATTCTCGAATAGATATTAAACAATTTTTGTCTGTTAAACTCAAAAACGACTTAATAAATTTTCAATAACACTTTTACAAATCGTAAAAACTTATGTAGATAAGTATTTATTCTCAATCGATTCTCATTCAATTTCATGTACACAGAACAAGTAAAAATAATTGTAGATTATGAAAAATATCAATAATTCTTAAAAAAAAATACCAATATGAATAAAAATAAAATTAGATGAAAATAATTAGCCTATTATAATTGAAAACAAAACCGCTAATTATTGTATGAGCTATTATTACGTTATATTTCATTTATATTCAAGTAATTTTTTTTATTACGCTTTTTTATATCATAAGAGGCAAACGAACAGGTCGATCACTTGGTGTTAATATAAATATGTTACGCAATATATGAACACAACGTTAATCTAGATTTATATTTAAAATATCTCTTGGGAACAATCCTTTTTGGGATAAAACTTGCCGCATGCCCTTATTTATCCCCCTTAAAAACGTCTACGCAAAATTTTATGATGACCGGTTATGTTATTAGGACTTGAAAGTGTAACAAACAGACAGACTATCACTTTACTTTAGACTTAACATTCGTATTTATAATATTACTTAACGTCTAAACAGTCTAAATCGTTAAATTTTTCTGAATTAATGTCAAGCGTCAATACTTTCTTTTGGCATTGACCAGTGAATCTCAAGATACATAATTATTAATATCATCTCAGGAAAAGAAGAAAATACTTTTATGCTACAAAAAGACGAATAAAGCTAGTAAAATAAGTAGAAAAAAAAACTGTCAACAACTCGTTTTAGCTTGTTTCGACGACGTAATAAACTTAGTTTACTTATGAAAACCCATTATGTGGTCAGAATCACAATGCTCATGCCATTATGTCTGAAATAAGCCACGTTTTCTCTTGTTTGCGAAACTCTAATTGAGTTTACAAGTTTTTGAATGCCTTCAAATGAGTCGCGTTGAAAGTTTGCCTTGACTTGCGTAATTGTATTCTGTAAAACAATTTACTTAATGCGAAGTTAGAGTTGTAATCTGACGTCACTAACTCAAAATAAAATAAATATATGCTTATTTACCAATATGTGTGAAGAAACATTGCATCACCATCATCAACCTGTAAGAGATCAACTGCATGGCTATAGTCCTCTTTCCTATAGGCATAATCACCACGCCAGCCCATGATGTATAGGCGATTTAAAACTTTCAGAAATTCACAGTTTTTTTTCCCGCATAGAGTAGTACTACATACCTGCACGTGCACCCTGCTGAATAACGAACGAGGCAATGGCGAAAGCGGGGTGGTAGGGTTGTATAGCCTGACTGGGTCGCAACCACCATGTATATGGCGAAAAAGCCCGTCATAGTGATTCGTTTTTCGGGTCACGTTTCGGGATCAGCCTGTGCATATCCAGCTTTTCGCAGGCCGGCATGACAGTGGCGACCAGCGATGGATAGTATGTCACTTGGTGGTCGCCATTGTTTATGAATTGTACTATGCTTACCATCAGGCACATTGCAGTCACTTTGCCACGCTACTATAAAAAAAATTATATTGATACTTGTTTTTGTAAAAACATAAGTCACTTTTACACTTTAAAACTTTCTTTTCGGTAGCGTTTAAGAATAACCTGCCTAAGTCCAATAATAATCAGGGATAAAATTTAAATGATTATTCAATTTAAACTGAGAACATTCAAAGCTTTAATGCAAATGAATAGGAAATGCTGGCGTATTAAAACGTATTTAGAAATGGAATCGTTAACATCCTCAAGGCAACAACAATGCGAATACTTACCCTAATGGTACTTAGCGACAACTTGCGCTCAAAGCAACCGAGCGCACTTCTGTTGAGAAAAATATAAATTCGCTTAATGACAGTACTTCCGAGAGAGTGTTCCGTATCATTTTCATATTTTTCAACGTCGTTATTTCCGCTTGTGATTGTTTTTTTTATCGATGATTTATGACGACTTTTCTTCTTGCATAATTATCATTATATGATATTAAATAGATTTTAAGCACGATTCCTTCGTAATGATGACTTAGTTGATAGCGTGTTCGGAGTTTTATAGTATGGTGATAGGGGCTTTTCGCCTGGCTAGTAGCTACCACCCACGAATTGAAAATTTGTCACCAAGCACGTATTAATGTATTCCGACAGCTGCACTAGATAATGAGTCCACTCTAGGCTTAGCGTGTTTACCATCTGAGACCTCATCGTCATTTAAAATCGGGTGAGATTGTGGTCAAAAGCTTAAACATATACGGTGTTATTACAAAAAAAATGAAATGCGTATTAAATACTTGGTTTAAAAAGGTTTCGAAATAAATGCACCGCGCTCGCCTGAGGCAAGTTCGCGTTATCCTTTTTCATAAGTCTAACTGAACGTAACCAAAGCTAGAAAAAAAAGCAAGATGGCCAACCTTCAGCGATCGCGGTGCATTTAATACGAGACCTTTTTAAAGCAAGTATTCAATACGTATTTAACTTTTTTGTAATAACACCGATAAAGTTAAAAAAAAAATCTTTATATACATTATATCGTAACAATAGAAATATGTGGTTACATTCTATAATATACTCAAATCACATAAACGAATATATGTTCGTATGCAAAGGAGACCTACTATAATTTTCGAAATTAGATTTGACCCTTGCAAAAGGATGTCGAATGAAAAGAATTTTTGTATAGATTAAGGTACGCATTTTATTTATGACAAAAGAAAACGTTAAGTGTGATGCGAGAGAAAAGAATATAAAGTTTAATATTTAAGCAAGGCATGAGCTGTGAAGTTAGCGGGAACGGAAAATTTACAAGCACCAATAAACTTCTACTTTTAGGTTTTTAAATCAACTTTAGATGTAGACGTTAACTTAACCACGTTAAAAGCTTACATTAATAAAATAAAATTAGACGGTTCTAATATTAAATTTTTTACATTACAGATGCCCAAGAGTCGTTTATCTTATGCGTTGACTCCTTATGTATTTTTCGTATTCGTCTGTTATACAAAAACTAGATAATTTAATAGTTTCTCGTATTTATAAAGCGATCCTAGATTACTGTTCAACTGAGGAAGTTTCAGCCGCAATAGGGCTTGGCAGTAGCCAAACGTTATTGTCTCTAAATGGTAAAGGACTCTTACTAAAATGTACTCACAGTGATCCTTACCTATTAGTATGTATATATGAAGATATTAGTTCAGTATAAGGCTTATTTTATAGATTTAACGGCATGCTGTGTTTTTGTGGAAAAATGTTTTGGCTACCAAGATACCGACACAATAGAAATATACAATAAAATCTGAAATGTAAATGAACCAAAAGGTGAATTTTTAATGAAAAATAACATTTTGAATTTAAATTTCGTTTAAATTGTGGTTCGAGTAAACAAAATCAATTTCAGCAATAAAGGAGTACTGATGGAATATTACAAACTAACACTGGCCGCATAAACCACACTGTTCACTGATGAAACCACAATAGAAACAAAATCAAAAACATTCCCAGAGGCATTCCTACAAAGTTTCGCACAAAAAACACGATGAAACTTTTAATTAAATACGATGCGAAAACAATCGTATCTGCGAAGGTAATCCTTTTGTTGATAATTAGATTTTACTTGCGGTCAGTTGTGACCAGTTCAGTTAGAACTCTAACCTCGTCTCCGCACCTAAAACGATACTTTAAGTAACTAAGGAAAATGCTGAGAAATCAGAGGTCTCCGATACCGGTTGTGTTCAAAAATCTTTCGATATGAGCGCAATATCAGAGACGTAGAAAAATTGTGGGGAATAGCATAACATTTAACAAATGAAAGTTTGAAGTTAAGGAAAACATTATATTTTTATTTAATGAAACTAGAATTGTAGGGAGCGATTCGCAGAGAGTATATTTTATGTATGTATTATAACTCATGGAAGTTTTATGCAGAGCTGATTATTGCACTCGTAAACTCTACTGTGTAAATATTTTACTTTTAGATTAGATCGATTTTAAAAGAAAAAGAACAAAATAATAGTACAGATGTGCGATGTACTGTGGTAAAGGGTCCAGGGGCCGCGGGTTTAACTGAGTATTACCCAGAAGACGCGAACTGTGAATGGTTATGTCGCTAATCAGATGAGAAATCATTGCGGAATAAAATTATTCTTTATATATTCAGTATAAGTAAAAATATAGCAAGGTCCTCCGTCAACTAAGATTTAACAGAGGACTGAACAACTGGTAACACTGTATCAATGTAACGTATTAAATTATTACATAGTATTAAAATATTAATTTTAACTTTAATTGCAGTGAACTATAATATAGTTATATACATAAATATAAATAATTTGCCGAATATACGTAATCGGAACAGTTCATAATGGCTGCTATTTGGTGAACTATTGTTATGTTGTTTACAATTGTCGGGACATGGTTTGTATGAAAGAAAATATTTTAGAAATCTTAGTGAAAAGTCAAGAATTTGTGTAAAAATATCTCTCTATAAATAGCGATTCAATTAGTGAGACAGAAGACATTAAAGAAATCTTCAAAGATATTGATACACTGACGTTCAGTCGTCAATTTATCTGATTACATAGTTCCACTATAAAGGAATAATTTGGTCTCATTTTCTTCATTAGTCAACCAAATCCGGTACCGGCTAGCTTTTTCAAACTATAAAGCGATAACGCGGGACTACGTACTATTGAAATCAAAAGAGAAACCACGCCTAGCGAACAAAAAACTTCCAGGGATACAATTCACTGTAACAAAAAAGGGACGAAATAACGTAAACGCATTAGGGCCGCGACAAAAAGGACTTCATTCAAGAGTTCCCCCAACTAAAAGCAATAGTTGCAAGTGGACCATGAGAATAACTTTTACCCTATTAAGGTCAAGATAATTGTTGTACTTGAAGTTAGGAGAGTACAACTTCTGGAGCCAAGTTCTGGATAATTTGTAGTATGACTTATAAAATTTAACTTATTAATTAGAACTAATTTCTACCACATGATTTTATTGTACCGTGATAACAAAAAATATATAATAAATATATATATATATATATATATATATATATTTATTATTCATTGAGGGGCTTTTGACTTTAATTAGTCATATCAGCTCCATCATAACTGAATTATACTAACGTTAAAGCCTTTCGTACATATTTTATAAAATCATCATTCACACATTTCCCATGGCATTTTAGCAACCTCACTCGAAGGTTTTGTTAAAAAACCATGGAACAACATCCAGTTTATTGAAATTACATTTTTTTATTAAATTTATTCTAACATTATCGTTCCTGCCACATCCCGTCAGAAAATGGTGAACGTCATCGATAATTCCGCATGTTGTACAAAATGGTGAAGGACTTTTTTTCATCAAATATTCAAACTTTTGTGACGGATCATGTCCAGAACGTAACCTATGTAAGAAATATTCATTGGTCTATATTTTATGTCATATCTCCTTGAAATGCCATATTCTGCAACATAATTTGATACACTATTTTTACCTTTTAATTTGTTGTAAGTTTTTTATTTGCTTTGAAAAGATCATGCTTCAACACTCTAGTATAGGGACAGTGCAGCGATCTATTTGGGTTCAAATCTTCCCTGACCAATCGGAGCTTTTGATGATGGAAAATATCGTGATGAAAGCATAGTGTTATTTATAGCTTTTTCCAAGCCCGCCTGGATAGCCACCACCCTCGAGTTAAAAATCTATCTCTGATGGCCTGGTAGGCCTTTATACCGCTTAAGGAACTCTGCCGAAAAACAACATGTATGTTGATTTGAATAGCGACTGTATTGCGTTGTTCACTTTTAATTTCACTATAGCCTTTTTATTAAATGTTTAACAATGTTGGCCTGATAGTATTTTATAGCGTTTAAAGCACTCAGTCGAATAACGGTTTGCAGACTTGGATAAGGACTATATTGCAGAGTTCATTTTACTACCAGAATTATCACACACTGAATTTCATTAAAGGCTAAACAAATAGGTTTCAGATATCAAAGTTTTACAAATTTAGATTTTATATCTAACACCGTTAACAGATAAGATATAGGACCAGCATATTACTAGTCTTAATTTTCATAAAAATTTGTCAAACAAGAGCTCAATGGTCCCATTACGTGGGCTGTCTCGTTGATTTCTCAGAGTAATGTCTCCAGGTCTCAGCTGAGCCAATTTCATTAATGGATCCGCGCCCGACGCCTATCGGATTTCCTTGATTAAGAACACGTCTACTTACCTTAATGTTCTTTGAGAAATGAATTTAAGAATTCGGTATCGCGAATACATTTTCATAAATAAAATAGAATTCTTCGGTAAAAGCCCTTTAAGTGTTATTGCTACAACACTCCTTTTGGTTTTAACTTTCTATAGTAAGAGAGAGAATTTTTCGGAATTCACGTACATATATTAAATTAGAAACACTATTGGATAACGATGAAGAAAAACATCTTGGAGAAACCTGAACCTGAAAAATGTTCTTGTAGTATCACCGTACGTGGGAAAATATATAACTATGGATTTCTCGGAGTTTGAAATCGCCAATACGTCGTGTGCTGGCGTGGTGATTATGCCCGTACTTTCCTTTGGGAAGACGCCTATGGACCTGTAGTAAGTCTCTTACAGGCCGGTTTACCATCCATTTTACCATCATCGGAAGATGGTTAAATTATGTATTATAATTTAATGTGGATGAAATCGCAGATTGGAGTTACTTTAATATAATTATTGTTTGTATCTTAATTCAAAGTTATTACGTTTATCGTGGCATGTTTAAACATAAATATATAAGTATCTCGTATATATTTATAATTATTATTTTCATTCATATATTACTTAAATGAAATTTTAAATAATTTGTCAAAACACTTACAGGAGATATCCTTGAATATATAGTTTGAAATATTATTTTGACATAATATTACACCTTGTATGAAGATTTTTCACAAACCTGAAACAAAGAAAGCATATTATTATCAAATAAAAAAAATACATTAAATTTAGGTTCTGAGAATGTGCGTATGAACTTTGAACCAGTACTAGCGTTTCGGAAACAACCTAATCAAAGAGAATAACCCATAAAAATCGGTTTACTTTATTTTTTGTACGTTATTTTACAGTTCTACGGGTCATTGTTGTCACAGTCGTCTTTACCTGATGTACTAAGATAAGAGTCATTCCCAGACATAACAATCGTTCATTTATCCTGTAATAGACTTCTCATATTAAAAAATGGTTGACATGGTGTTTGAACTCGAATCATCAAAATGATAATGTGCTTTGGGACCCGTTTGTAGAACCTAACATTGTTATCTAAAAAACTTTTGTTTGTTTTACTGAGCCTGAAACAAAGGATGGTTAATTTGTATTTATATGTGATATCAAAATCATTCCAATCTTTTTTAATCAAACTTATCTAAGTTATTGTGAACATAACATATCAAGAATTCAATCTGCGTTAAGATATTAAATTCCTATTTCTCGAATGATTTTCGAGGTCCCAATACTGGAAATTATTCGAACTAAATATTTTACTCATTTTAGCTGCTGTCCCCGAAAACATTGACTAATTATCAAGTAAAATAATCATAGACTTAATAATAAGGTAAGAATTACACGATTTCGTAGTCGCTATTTTTTACTGTAGACAACGCAGATTTGAGCTTTGTGTGTCTACGAGAGGTAGCAACATTTCGTAACGCCGCTACGGATTAGCGTAGGATTGTAGTCTTTATATTGTAAGTATGTAAGTAAATTCTACAGTACCGTATGTATAATCGAAGAAGCAAGAAGTCTAGCGTAGTTTTCTATTTTTCTTTGTTATACAATTTATTAGAAATTAACATTAACCTGCTTGTTATTTATGTAATATACATAAATAAATAACACTATATTTTTGTAGTGAAAACTTCTTTAGTCGCTATGAGTGATTTAATTTTTTTAAATAAAATAAGCGGGGAAAATAAACTGTATAAAATGTATAAATCATATATCACCGGACTAATGTTAATAATTTCAATTTGCAAGTTATAAGATTTAAATAATTCAGACTCAGAAAAGAGCACAGTTATTTCATTTCTTTTAAGTTTACACTTTTGTCTGAAGTCCTTATGACTGCTGGGATTGTTTTTAAATATTCAACATGTAATTACATGGATTACATACTCTCTTATCCGGATGTCTTACTCTTTTCTCCGCCGTGTCAAATCAAATGTCGGACAGTGTAATGTATATATCTCATAACAAGAAGAATCACATGTCCACACTAACTTTGTACTACCATACACCTTATTAAGTATGAATATAAAATAAAAACTTGCTAAGCTAATCATACACATATGATTTAATGAAGCATACATGTGTACCAACATGAGCGGGACGAACTCGAACATGTATTTTGTATATGTCAACTCGGCTAAACTAATTTCGAAAAACAAGGTAAAAAGAAAACCCTTCCATCGTATGTGTATCTACCTGTATGTGGGAGTTATTTGTGTTGTACATGAGTTAGTGAGTAAGAATATTTAGAGTTACTGTACCGCGCTAGCAGCGTGCTCGAAGGCTCCAGCCCGTGGGATCGAACCAAGGATTGAACCGCTGCTGAGAGCGGTCGAATGCAACGCGTTTAAATGTGCCACTATTTTGGATGTTATACCTAGTGTCTGGTAGTCGCCATTCAATCGAATATAACTGCTATGGCCTACCACCCGTAGTTCTTTGATTTTTTATTCGAAAATCATAGTTTCTAGGTTAAAACATGCGATTAACCGAAATAAGCGTAGTAATATTCGAAATCTCTTCTTACCCTCTTAGATAGACAAAGTCTATGTACAAATTGTAATTAGTAACAAGGCAAATAACTTCTACAATTTACAAGTCATTGTTTACGACAAAGGTCTTTAGAATAAAGGATGGCGGTGTAACGAGTGTAACTCATCAAAAACCTCGACTTTACTGACAAAAGAAGCTTTAACTCACGCCAGTGGTTCTCAACCTTGTTGCCTTTACTATAAATATAAAACCCGGGGGTACCGTAGATACCCAATATAAAATTGAAGAATTTTAATTAAAAGTTGGCTTTTCAAACAGTAAAACATGGGCAGAAATGGGCAAAGGAAGTAGATTGAAATCATTTAAAAATTCTCGATCTCTTATAATTTTTATTGAGATAGGAGTTGACTTATCAAAAAAATAAGGTATGGGCAAAAATGGCCAAACGACATACTTCAAGAATCCAACTTGAGACATTCGATTTTTCATATAATTTTCGGACACGTATTATAAATCTTTCATAACTTTTTTATATAGATGGACAAAAAAGAATGAAATGATGGGCATAAATGGGCAATCGATGGACATATCCTATACGAATTTTCGAATTCATAGGCGAAAAATGAGGGCCCAACTTGTAGACTAACAAGGCATCGTATACTTGTGACATAATATATTATTAGTATACATGTGTAGTACACATTGTGTACATGTAACTTTGATATTTTGCATTGAGCTTGTGCAGCCCATTATACGTTTGATTAATTAATTAATTGTATAAAAACGTATATAATTATTGCTCGGAGTGCCAGTAGATGTAAAAACAAAATTAATGTTAATAATTTCAGTTTATAAAGTATGAAATTTAAATAAATAACTATAATTAATTAAAATATAAAAAAGGACACAATTATTCAATTGTTCTGAGTTTTCACTTCCGTCGGCAGTCCTTATGATTGCCTTGATTTTTTTTCGAACTGTCTAACGCTGTTGACCTGACGGGCCTTTACAGGTTCACCGGGCTATTGAGCGAGTGCTTAAGACACAGCCGTATGGCAACAAGCTCAAAGGTGCCGTTTTTACAAAGGATAATGCCGTATGTTAAGGATAAAAATAGTTAGAAATACAAGAAAAGCTATAAATAATACCACAGTAGACTTATTATGCTTGGGATTGAAACAATTGACATTTGTTAATTCATACAGCCCTTTGAATAAAACAAGCGATATTATTTTATATTTCCTACACAAACATTATAAAATAACCTCCAAAGTTGAAATAGGTCTAATGTTATGATTTAGAATGAATATTATGATGAATTAATAGCATGCAGGTACTTATTACGCAACCCGTATCAAATTAACATTTCCTTTTATAAATATTCATAAAATGAACTGCTTTTTAATGAGTGGTCTCAAAATATAAATTTAAATATTGAACATGAGTAACGAAATATAGTCTATAGTATTATATAGAATATATAAAGGTTATTACAGGGTGGATCAGTATGTGAACGATAGCGACGTCTGGAAGTGACGCCTCTCTCTGTGCAACCACTAAAAACTCATGTAACTTTATGTGTCTATTATGTTGTAATAATAAAAAAAAATGTTAGTTATTATGAAAAGATAAACCAGATCGAGTTTCTTCTAGATGACTGGGTTGTTTTCCGAACCGGTGGTAGCTTTGACGTTCATAAGTGCCTTCTCAGGGCCTAAATTGAATAAAGAGTATTTTGATTTTGAGTCCTCGTCAATCTTATTGGCCTCTTTGAATATACCCATAAGTTGGGGTTTACACATAATATCATCAAGAGCTTAATTCAAAACAAAGTTATAATATTATTATAGGAATTTAGAATTGGTACCTATTTTTCTTTAAGTTACCTCCATGTAACACATATTTTATACATGAAATATATATTTACACCTAAATGTATATTCAGAGCGACCAAAAAGTTTTGGTGAGGACGGTATATTTTGTTTTGAAAATGCATTTCTTAATTTTGACATATAAAGGTCGCGACAACTGCTATTATATTTTAATTTCAAAAAGTCTTAAATATTCATTTTTCTATTATTTCATGATAGATTTTCCACTGTTAAGAACTACGGAATTAGGGCCATCAATTTACATTAATAAATTTCTTTATATTCGGTCTTCAATATTAATCTGCTTAAACTGTTATTTGTGTGAACAATAATACTAATATTCTTGTGATTGAATTCTACTATAGTTTTTTTTTTATATCATAGGTAGCAAACGAACAGGTGGGTCACCTGATGTTAGGTGATCACCACCATCCATAGACATTTGCAACACCAGGGAGGTCGCAAGTGCGTTGCCAGCCTGTGTTTTGGGGAGGATGGAGTGGAGGGAGAAAGGGCAGGAGAGGTGATCTTCCGACGCTCTCACTGATCGAACGAAAAGCAACAATGCAAGCACTGTTACTTGACGTCGGTGTTTCTGTGGGTTGGGTGGTACTACCCCGGGCGAGCCGACCCATTCATGCTGAAACCAATAATATCTTCAGCTTGGCTCTACCACCTATAGTATATACTATTATTGCTAATTTGAAAAATATATAAGAAAACAAGTCAAAACTTATAATTTACGATTAAAAAAATGTTGTTCTCGATAAGTACTAAAATCAGAATAATTATGACAATCCTAAGTTTTCTTTCATCTTTATACATAAAAAAAAATGAAGTGTTTGTTATTTTCCGGGCTTATTTCCAAAATATAACGACTTTTACAAGAGTTTTAGATACTGCTGAAGAACTACATATACCATTAAACTTATCCGTAGGCGCTAAACACTAACAGTTTAATAGAGATAACTTGAAATCAATAACATAGTTTCAATGGTTAATAATGGTGAACCATTTTCGCGATAATATCAGCTAGGTTTTTTTACAAATCACTTGTGATAACTAACATTTATTTTTCAAAAAAATAAGTAATAGTAACATTTTTTCAAATATGTAAAAACATGTGCAGATATCGCGGCCATCTTGTCTATTCTATTTGAATTTTTCTAAGCCTAATTACGTCACTAGAAGACATAAATGATACCTGTATGTGAGTAATATCGCTTTTCATTCTCTTTTTGTCACAAACGAATCATATATTACTGCGACCGTACAATGTTTTACATAAAAACCGTATAATATATTCACAATTGGAAATAAAATCATTCTACTTCTCTGTACAAGGGTATTGTCGAATTAGATATCTTGAAAATCCTTTGGACTTACTTTAAACGACTACAATAGGATTATCAAGGCTCCTCAAAGAAGAAGTCGACGCTATTGAGATTTGAATTTATAACGGTTACCGAGTATAAAACCGGTTTTTACTAGGATTTCGTACTTCTAAATCCTATTTGGGTTTTCTTAATTTGAAATCTTGTTTCGGTTTTCGGTAAATATGTTTAAGTCAGGCCATGAAATGATTATGCGATTAATTCGTAGATATAGAGTTTCGTTAACAATTTTATAATTTAATGGTTAATTTAATTATTGTTGGTCTATGATTTATACTTCCATATCTATCTTATATCTGTCTATATAGGTATAATGATATTTTTGGTGATAGGTATTTGGGTTCAATTACATCAAGCCACACTCCGTGCCAGACTTTTTGACCGCTTTTATAATAGTTACGCAGGATGCAAATTTAGATATAAATACATATTATATTATATGTATTAAATCGAAATAAGTTAAGGATAAATTAATGACAATATTAGATTCCTTTATTGTATCTTTGTTTAGTTTTTTTATGCCAAAAGGTATCAAACAGGCAGACGGCCACCTGATGGTAAATGGTTACCGTCGCCTATGGACAACTGCAATGCCAAGGGCATCGCTGTTGTGTTGCCGACCTTGAAAAACGCGTTTCATTCCCTTCTTGAAGAGCCCCATATCATAGCCCTCAGGAAAAACCAAGGAAGATTCAAGAGAACCTCACGGTGGTCGCCAATTTGCTAGCATGTATTAAACTTTTGACCACAACGCTAGTGTACGCATAAGGAAGATTCAAGAGAACCTCACGGTGGTCGCCAATTTGCTAGCATGTATTAAACTTTTGATTGTATTATGCTCAAACCCGAACTTACGACTATTTCAGAGAGCGACCAAAAATATTGACGGGGACTGTACTGAATGTACCGGCATAGGACTACGATCATTCAATGCGGAATATTACATACATGGTTTGAGGGTTCTTATTTTTTTGGTTTCTGTACAGCCTGTACGATTTTTTAATGCTAAACGAAGCTGACGAGAGTTAACTAGTTAACAATGAATATGTATATATAAAAACTAGCCTCTGCCCGCGACTTCGTTCGCGTGGAATAGTTACTTTAGGCTGACGATAACACGCAGCGGAAAATCTCAAGAGGAAAAAAAGTATTTTGAAACATTTTTCATCGATGCTCCGCTCCTATTGGTCTTAGCGTGATGATATATAGCCTATAACCTTCCTCGATAACTGCTTTAAACCTATTGCTAAAGAGAATAGAAGAAAAAATTGTACAGCAGTAGCTATGTAATCTACACTTTAGAATGTTCGAGATAATATATATTTAAAGATTGTCTCTTCTAAATCTTAAATTGAAGCATTCATCTTCAGGGGAGTCAAAATTAAGTCGTTTATAGACGTAATCCTTGTCAACAATAGTTTTGGACAATATGTAATATTTGTATTTTTTTTATATATCATAGGACAGACAGACAGACAGACGCGGTAGGGGACTTTATTTTATACTATGTAATGATAATGATAATTATTAGTATAGAAGTATAGATGGATGTCGGTATGTTCGAAATCAGTAAATTCCAAAGACTTTACACACACAGACACACCTGGATGTTTCTTTAATTTTAATTCACACCATTCTCTAAATAATTATTTTAATATAAGAGTATTTATTATAAGATATATTATTTCTTACGGTTTACGATAATTAATTGTTTAAACGTTTTAAATAGCTTTTAAATTTGCCATGTGTTGCATAAAGGGTATCACCAGAATTATATTATTCTGCCGCTAGTAAACTCAGAGCTTGCATTGTTGCGTTTCGTTCGGTCCGTGAGAGCGCCGGAGACCCATCTCCTCTTTCCCCTCCCCCCAAACACAGGCTGGCAACGCTCTTGCGACTCCCCTGGTGTTGCTAGTGTCTCTGGGCGGCGGTGATCACTTACCATCCAGTGACCCGTCTGTTCTTTTGCCTCTTATAATATAAAAAAAAATCATCTCAAAAATCACCAGTTTTGAAAGCTTCACGATTAAAACTGCTTTAAACCTATTGCTAAAGAGAATAGAAGAAAAAAAATGTACAGCAGTAGCTATGTAATCTGCCCTTTAGAATGTTAGAGATAATATATATTTAAAGATTGTCTCTTCTAAATCTTAAATTTGAAGCATTCATCTTCAGCTGAGTCAAAATTAAGCCGTTTACAGACGTAATCCTTGTCAACAATAGTTTTGGAAAATATATAATATTTGTATTTTTTTTATATATCATAGGAGGCAAACGAACAGGTGGTTCACCTGATGTTAAGTTGGCTCAACTTTATACTTAACGACTATTATGACTTCGCCTATAGTAGGATCTTGCAAAAATATAATTCGTATCGAATCAACACCAAATTCAGATTGTTTCGAAGGCGTGGCAACGGATGAAAGATTTCCCAAGCGACCCGTCTCCGCAGCATACCCACAAACTAATAATTAATGGACACGGTATTCGAATGTTTGAACGTCGTGTTTTAACATATCAGGAGAGAATTTACTAGTTATAATATTATAATCGGACACTAGTTGACAAAATGAGAACATGTTAATAAATAATAATATAAATGTATGTGGTATGTGGTACGAATACACAAATATGTGGTATGTGTTCGAATGTGTGTCTTATTGTATGTATATTTCTTTGGAATGCTCTTTAGCCTAAACGGTCTGATGGATTTTTTTTTTTGAAAAATCAAACTGTTTATCTGACAGCTTTGAAATTCTGATCTGCAACTTTCTTGTGTAACGAAAACTAAACACTGTGTCGGGTAAAGTGGGAGCAGTGTCTCCTGGCGGCGGCCGTGGGAACGAACTTATCGCTGCCGAGCGTGGTTTCGGCCATGCTCGGCAGCGAACAGGCTTGGCGAGCGATGGCCTCCTTCTGCGAGGAGGTCATCTCGCAGAAGGAGGAGGCGGAGAGGGCCCGCGAGGCAGACCCTCAAAGTGGCCGTCTCCGCCAAAGGAGGACAGGCAGGAGGAGAAGGCGCTTCGCCCAACTCCTCCTGCCACCGTAGCCGGACCTGAGGGGATGGGCCGGGAGGCCCATCTCCTCATTGCACGGGTTCGGCGGACGAGGGGGGGCAGCTGGTGTGTACCCGGTCTGTCCCTCTATAGGTAGGAGCCCGGCGGTCACCTTCCGCCGGGCGGACCGTGGGGGCGGCTCTACAAGGTTGATTAGCTCGAACGATCCCTTGCCGCCCCCACAAAACGGTCTGTCGGTACACCGTGGGGTTTTAGTCCGTGCGACTCGGACATAGCCCACCCTCTCCCCCGGAAGGGTGGCGTATCCATAAAGGATTTCCCCACGTTAAAAAAAAAAAAAGTGTCTCGTTTGCCTTCAGATATCGGAGTATAGGGAGACAAACGTTTTTCTCGCATTCTTTCTTTCTCGTTTCCCGTAGATGCATGTACTGTGTTCAGGTGGCGTGGCGATCACTGAACACAGTCTATGCTATTCAAAAGTGATTGATAATGAAAATGTTTCCTTGTAAAACTCTTACTTCTATCCTGTGTCTTTACGACACACCTTGTTTTTAATTATTTTTTAAGTAACATTCGAAGTGTTTTAACTCGTCTTACTTGTGGCAATAACGTATGATTTAAGTATAATATTAATGATTAATTAAGTACAATAATAAAAAAAAATTACTTAAATATCATCTTAGCTTCCTTAAATATTATAAACTAGCTTTTACCAGCGTCTTCTCCTGATAAAGTGTATACAGAATTTCACGATGACCAGTTGAGTAGTTAAAGAGTGACAAAGAAATACATATTTGTATTGGTTATGAATTGGGTGATATATGACACACGTTTCGAATAAAATGAATACAAAATAATGTATATCATATGACTTTCAAGAGATTCCATATAATTTACAGATAAAAAGAAAATCCGTATCGATGGAAACTCTTCCAAATTTTCCACAATACAACGTGGCGATAGGTTGTCATCCGCACAATGGGATACCAAACAAAACTTCACGAACCTACACGCGTCTCATAAAGAAGTCAGTTGTTAAACTTTTTCCTTACCGTGTCTGGCGGCTTAATCGAAGTTAAATTGACGGGGAGGCAGGTCTCGCCGAACTAAATTGATTCCGACCAGTCAATCTCGGAGACAGGAGGCGGTGGAGACGATTTACAGGGAGCGTCGGAGGTCACAGCCACACCTTAACCGCTCT
>MU160903.1:30035-48091 GCA_015888305.1 Antheraea pernyi
GCTCTTATCGAGGTATCTTAACATTTTTTTGTTGATTTTAACCGCCGAGTGATATTTATTACAAGCGATAAACAACATTCTAGAATAATGTTATGTTTTCTATATAAATATATTTTTATATATTCAGTGTCGTGATGTTTGTCCACGATGAACTCCAAGACTACTAAACTGATTTTCATGAAAGTTGGCATTTATGTATAATATCGTCCAATTTAAGAGATAGGATAATTAGTATTCCGATTAAAGGCTTCAATATTTTTTTAAATTACGAATTAGATTATTGTCAATGTTAATTACTGTTATTAATTGTAAGTTTCATAACAGGAACGAGCACACCTAGTATAGGAGCTTGTCTTCACTTAAACCCTCATTTTTAATATTTTTTTTTATTATATTATAGGAGGCAAACGAACAGACGGGTCACCTGATGGTAAGTGATCACCGCCGTCCATAGACACTAGCAACACCAGGGGAGTTGCAAGTGCGTTGCCAGCCTGTGTTTGGGTGGAGGGAGGATTGGGGGAAAGGGGAGGGGGAAGAGATAAGCCTCCGGCGCTCTCATATAATTACAACTGAGTTTCACGAGTAATCCTGTTCATTAGCCGATCATTAGATATTTATTCGCCTAGTGATATAACAGTTATCTCGGCTTTCTAAAAGGCTTCACTACACAGTGATATATTAACTACTTTAATCTAACAACCCATATAAAGCAGTCTGTACACGTTTTACGACAAGCCAAGTTAATTGGCGACGCCGGTCTGTGAACAGTCCGCCATTACTTGTTATGGACATTTGGCTTGTGTCGAGAATTGCTAAATACGGTTTTGAAATTACTACTATTGATGTTTATTTCAAAGTGGAACTGATTTGTAATGATAAAAATAATCGTACGTTAGAAAACGATCAAATACGATAATCAAAATATCTAATTTAATATAGAGGACGAATGTATATTTCCATAGCTCTTATCGAGGTATCTTAACATTTTTTTGTTGATTTTAACCGCCGAGTGATATTTATTACAAGCGATAAACAACATTCTAGAATAATGTTATGTTTTCTATATAAATATATTTTTATATATTCAGTGTCGTGATGTTTGTCGACGATGAAGTCCAAAACTACTAATTTCGTTTCTAAATTTCGTCCCATTTAAGAGATAGGATATTAGTAATCCGACTAATGGCTTCAATATTTTTTAATTACGAATTAGATTATTGTCCATGTTAATTACTGTTATTAATTGTAACTTTCATAACGGGAACGAGCACCGATAGTATAGGAGCTTGTCTTCAGTTAAACCCTCATATAATTACAACTGAGTTTCGGTGATCGGTGATGGATAGTGTGTCACTCGGTTTTGGTTTTGGATTGTACTGTGCTTATCATCAGGCACAGTGCAGTCACTTTGCCGTGCTACAATAAAAATAATAATAATAATAACAACATAATATTTACATGACTTCATGTTATTGGCTGCATACGTTGACATCACAACGGTCACGCAACTCTTTTCTCTTGATATAACGAACCACCGTCGCGTACTTTAGGTGTATTATATTTATGTGTGAGCCCGGTTGGATTATTAATGAAAGTCAATTTCTCTCACTATAACTAATTAAACACGGATTTATTAGTAATTATAAAAATAATCGTACGTTAGAAAACGATGAAATACAATATCAAAATAGCTAGTTTAATAGTTTTTTTTTAATTTAATTTAATAGTTAGAGGCCGAATGTATATTTCCATACAAATAACAACATAATATTTACATGTCGTCATGTTATTGGCTGCATTCGTTGACATCACAACTATCAAATAACATCTAAGACTTGAGACATCCAAGCCAACCTCACCTGCACGTGGGTGCACCCTGCTGAATAACGAACGAGGCAATGGCGATAACGGGGTTGTAGGGTTTTACAGCCTGACTGGGTCTTCGTGAAACGACTTATGCAGCGCAAGCCAAGTTAGGTCTTAGATGGTAGTTTTTTTTCTTCAAATTTACATATATTATTCACGTTATATATTATTAACCCTATAATATTCTAAATTATAGCCCATGTGTTATTCTGATGTATAAAATATATTATTGTAAATAAAAGAAAAATCCGTGTAAGTTTTTACCTGCATGCAATAGGTTGCAACATAATATTTACATGACTTCATGATATTGGCTGCATACGTTAACATCACAACGGTGACGGAACTCTTTTCTCTTTATATAACGAACCACCGTCGCGTACTTTAGGTGGGATTTTATTTGGGTACGGCTTTTAACTTTTATTCGCAAATATGTTATTTTACCTTAAATTGTGTGATACTAGTAGTGATGTTTAATGGGATATATTTTGTGGAAAACTGAAGAAATAATTTCAACAAAGATAACATTTCCCAAAGTTTCATAAAAGGGTTGTTAATTCTGTAATATGAAAAAATAACATGATAATTGCATTGACAATCTTCAATACAAACGCCAGGTTGCTGAAGTAAACAATGATACGGACAAAGTCTATTGCTGACTGATATAATTTTAAATACATAAATTATATTAATTTCAAATATTACTACTGAGCATTTTGTTCTTAACCAATCGAATGTAAAGAAAAGGAAGAAACAAGGAATTGAGTGGTACCATATCCGACTGCCGCGTATCTTAACAGGCTTATGTGGTGCGGCAAAACAGTGCGGCAGACGCTGTTGTCTTCTCACAATGACACCATTTATTATCTTCGTGAAACGACTTATGCAGCGCAAGCCAAGTTAGGTCTCAGATGGTAGGTTTTTTTTTTTCAAATTTGCTCGATACATATATTATTCACCTTATATTAACCCTATAATATCCTAAATTATAGCTGATGTGTTATTCTGATGTACAAAATATATTATTGTAAATAAAGAAAAATCCGTGTAAGTTTTTACCTGCATGCAATAGGTTGAGGTATTATTCTAGTGAACATGATGGTTTATTGGAATTTTTGATGGGATTTTATTTGGGTACGGCTTTTAACTTTTATTCGCAAATACGTTATTTTACCTTCTATTGTGTGATACTAGTGATGTTTAATGGGATATATTTTGTGGAAAATTGAAGAAATAATTTCAACAAAGATAACATATATCATGAATTCTGAGGTGGTAAAGAAACTCCCAAAGTTTCATAAAAGGATTGTTAATTCTGTAATACGAAAAAATAACATGATAATTGCATTGACGATCTTCAATACAAAAGCCAGGTTGCTGAAGTAAACAATGATACGGATAAAGTCGACAAAGTCTATTGCTGACTGATATAATTTTAAATACATAAATTATATTAATTTCAAATATTACTACTGAACATTTTGTACCTAACCAATCGAATGTAGTACATACGCTGGTTTGATCGCAAACGAATTAAGTTCCCGATAGCAATCAAGCGTCAGTTGAACACTGAGGTAGTTGCGGAGGACGGCGCGCCCGCGTATCGAATGCTGCAGGTAATTGGGCCCGGTACTGTATCGAATTGCACCGACATAAATGGAATGTATGAATAGAAATTTTCTAGTCGATAGATTTGTATTCGATTGCGTTTCACGGAATACTTTTTCTATTCATTTTTCCAGTCCGAAGTTTTTATACGTGTGTAATGTGTTATTCTGATGTACAAAATATATTATTGTAAATAAAGAAAAATCCGTGTAAGTTTTTACCTGCATGCAATAGGTTGAGGTATTATTCTAGTGAACATGATGGTTTATTGGAATTTTTGATGGGATTTTATTTGGGTACGGCTTTTAACTTTTATTCGCAAATACGTTATTTTACCTTCTATTGTGTGATACTAGTGATGTTTAATGGGATATATTTTGTGGAAAATTGAAGAAATAATTTCAACAAAGATAACATATATCATGAATTCTGAGGTGGTAAAGAAACTCCCAAAGTTTCATAAAAGGATTGTTAATTCTGTAATACGAAAAAATAACATGATAATTGCATTGACGATCTTCAATACAAAAGCCAGGTTGCTGAAGTAAACAATGATACGGACAAAGTCTATTGCTGACTGATATAATTTTAAATACATAAATTATATTAATTTCAAATATTACTACTGAACATTTTGTACCTAACCAATCGAATGTAGTACATACGCTGGTTTGATCGCAAACGAATTAAGTTCCCGATAGCAATCAAGCGTCAGTTGAACACTGAGGTAGTTGCGGAGGACGGCGCGCCCGCGTATCGAATGCTGCAGGTAATTGGGCCCGGTACTGTATCGAATTGCACCGACATAAATGGAATGTATGAATAGAAATTTTCTAGTCAATAGATTCGTATTCGTTTCACGGAATACTTTTTCTATTCATTTTTCCAGTCCGAAGTTTTTATACGTGTGTAATTTTATATTTCACTTTTCATTCGTCAACACGAAACTTATAATATGTAGTATGTTGTATTGAATTCAGAAAAAATACAAAAGTACCCGGCGTGTGATTTGTTACGTCGGGGAGAAGAGTGAGACGTGCTGTTCAAATCGGCTTGCTTCTGTTTTTTAAACCATTGTCTCTATCGCACAGCGCAATGACTGCGATAGAGAAAGGTTACGCTATACAAAACTGAACTGAACTATCTTGGTCTTATCCACGTGTCAAATCGAACGTAGTAGTATTTAATAACGACCAAATATATAGAACAATATGATATTCATGGAAATGAAGATACGTTTCGTAGGATGGTTCCGAATAAACCTAAGTGATATAATGTCATAAGGATAAAATCATTTACAATTTCATTACCTGTTTTTGTATGCTAAAATATTTTCATGATAAATCAAAGCTACCACAGACTAAGACGGTTTTTACGAGATGCTTAGATTTCCCTAAAGTTATGGACGAAGCACACGAAACACTTTTTATTGTATATGCAAAGATACATTGAAATATCAATTTGTAATCTGTGTTGGGAGTATGCAAATACAACAATAAATAAGACGTAGCTTTGCATATGAGAAACACAAACGGTAGTGAATTATCATAAATACAATTCGAGGGCTTTAACAAGGTTACTGCTGCTGGTTAAAGCAATTATCGTTCTGTTCAAAACGGTGCGTATCGAGCTTCGCAATGAATATTCATCGGCTATTGATTTTGCTCCAGTAAAAATAATCAAATTGTTAACTACAATTGTTTACAACGGCTATCGGCAAGAGATAGGGAGGCGGTTATAAATTTATTTTATAAAAGCGGAATCTACAACGATGAACCTGTAACGCGTTATGTTGCGTTATTTACGATCAATGTGAGCATCAAACTATTACGAAACGTTGGTTATTGAAACTAGAACACTTATGTATGTATAAATCATTATAGGTATAATATATCTGTACATAATAATTTATTCCTACTGAAATTACTACTTGATGGAAATTACACCCTCAATTCTTCTAGGATTCCTTGTATTACTCTGTGATTCTGCTAGTGTAGGGTTTATCAACGTGTGGGTCAAGACCGCCGGAGGTCTCAAGTAGGCTACAACGGAGTCGTGAGGGGTCCCAGTAATTAAAAAAATGTTAAGAGGATGTAATTAAAACACCACTAAAACAAATCAATAAAAAAGACACTTATGAGTAGCAATATGTAACTGATTTAAATATATATTTAACCAACACCTAACAATGAAAATAAATGAACATATTGTACGAATTTGATATTTTTTACATAAAATATTACAGACAGCGAAACAATAGCAAAGAGTAGGGGTTGCGAAATAATGTTATATACTAAGAGGATCAAGTAATGAAGAAGGTTGAAAAACATTGACTAATCCACTTTAGAGCCACAGATCACTAACTGATACGAAATATAGAACTCACTTGATACAAGAATTCCTGCAAAATAAGTTATTATTCTCCATCCCCGGTTTTTTACATATACTTGAAGCCATACTTCGTAAGTAGACGCTCCATTATACATGAGTACGTCCTACATTAGGGTTGCTCAAGTTCACTAAATCACATATCCCATTCGCTTTTTACATGTCATAATGAAAATTATTGCAAAGTTTATTGTTAAATTAAGCGTAGAAAAAGTAGATTACTGAGTGACGATAGTAACTTGACAACCATGTACATAATCAAAGTGAAAAGTTTATCATAATACTTCATAATTGTGCATAGGCAGAAATTCAAGTATTACATAAGAACTAAAGGGAACATAAATTACATAAACTATTACTAACTAAACTACATCGGTGTTATTACAAAAAAGTTAAATAAAAGTTAAATGTCAAAAAAAAAGTTATATGTTCACCATCTTGCTCTTTGGCCTCGCTTTGGTTACGTTAGGTTAGACTTGCGAAAAAGGATAACGCGAACTTGCCCCGGGCGAGCGTGGTAAATTTAATTCGAATCCTTTTTAAGCCAAGTATTTAACTTTTTTGTTATAACACCGCATAAGTCTTTGATTTGCTTAGTTTTGATGACATGAGGGTTGGAGATATGATATGCGAGGCTCGCATAAGACCCACACGGTCTTACCCATTGGGCTACTATTGCCGTAGTAGCGAATCACTATGAGTTAATTCCATTATCACTGCATATTATAAAACAAAGTCCACTGCCACGTCTGTCTGTCTATCTGTTCGCGATAAACTCAAAAACTACTGAACGGATTTTCATGCGGAATATGATTTGTCAGGGTTTTTTTTAATTATCAGGACGGGACAGCGTCCACCGCGTCCATTAGTACACTATAAATTCCTTATTTCTAGACTTGTTAACTGCTGACATTGAATCAACAAGGAAACCAGAACAGAGTAAAAAAATCTTATATAAATATTTACATAAGCATTTGGGTTAAGAGCAATGCTTACTTTAGCTGAACAGAGGGTTGGGGTGGTAAGAAATTACAAAAATTCTTCTTACGTAATACTAAGACCATTTTAAATTTATATAGATTCTTTTCTCAGTTATTTTGTAAAATTTCTACCGTACTTTAACTTATATGGAATACAGTCATTTCAACAAAGTCTGTATATACAATAGAATAATATCACGTGCGCCAATTACGGTATATCGTGAATAAACACAGGAAATTAATCGAGCCATTACTTGCGTGATAGTGATCGATGGTTCGAGATGCACGGAGCGACATACGTCAGTGTAAGCACTTACCGATGATGTATGAGCGTCGAATGAGATTACAAGATAATATCATCTTTACATAAAATCACATCATCTTTTCTATCGCTTTTCAACTCAAAAATAATAATTTCAATGAAAATTCTGAAAGCATATTGAAAGTGAAATTTCGGCTGTATTTATTGTACATTAAAAAAAATAGAGAACGATACTATATTTATGGAATGAAATTCTGAATTCTGAATATTTACGAAATGAGAAATTTGCAAAAAGAAGCAATTAGGCTATTCGGATTGTAAGTTAATAACCAAAGAGTAAATTAATCATAAGGGGTTTCCAAAAATATTATGTATATACAAATGCCCAATAAATGTAACTCCTTTAACTATATAATCTATTAGCGGGCATAGCGGACGTTGACCCGCCCTGATAATAAAAAAAAACCTTGTAGTTAGACATATTCTGTCGGTGACTTTTTTGTAGGCATTATCAAGCTCTACAACTTTTCTCAAGAACTCAACCATATATCTCTCATCGTTAAGACAGCGTTCGTAAGAAGCGTTTCCGTTCGACCGTTTTTTCACAGACTTACTTTGCAAATCCTACTACCACAAAGAAGTCTTTCCATTTTTCGGGTTAATATATAGCCTATGACACTCATAAATAACGTGGCTTTCTATTGGTAAATTTTCAAAATCGGTTTAGTATCCAGATATCCCTTACAACCTCACAGACTCACAAACTTTACCTCTTTATAATATTAGTATGGATTTAACGTGTTTCATTGTGTTGCATGTGTTGCATTATCAAAAATGTAAGGTACCAGGAAAACATACATTTTAAATTATTTAAAAATTGTCTTTTCATTATGTCCTCCTGTATGTGAATGAGCGAATATCAAATTCCGGTCAACTTATAAATTAAAACATAAAGGGCCAGGGCGTCATGAATTTTAATTATCAGGACGGGACAGCGTCCACCGCGTCCATTAGTACACTATAAATTCCTTATTTCTAGACTTGTTAACTGCTGACATTGAATCAACAAGGAAACCAGAACAGAGTAAAAAAATCTTATATAAATATTTACATAATCATTTGGGTTAAGAGCAATGCTTACTTTAGCTGAACAGAGGGTTGGGGTTGTAAGAAATTACAAAAATTCTTCTTACGTAATACTAAGACCATTTTAAATTTATATAGATTCTTTTCTCAGTTCTTTTGTAAATTTTCTACCGTATTGTAACTTTATATGGAATATAGTCATTTCAACAAAGTCTGTATATACAATAGAATAATATCACGTGCGCCAATTACGGTATATCGTGAATAAACACAGGAAATTAATCGAGCCATTACTTGCGTGATAGTGATCGATGGTTCGAGATGCACGGAGCGACATACGTCAGTGTAAGCACTTACCGATGATGTATGAGCGTCGAATGAGATTACAAGATAATATCATCTTTACATAAAATCACATCATCTTTTCTATCGCTTTTCAACTCAAAAATAATAATTTCAATGAAAATTCTGAAAGCATATTGAAAGTGAAATTTCGGCTGTATTTATTGTACATTAAAAAAAATAGAGAACGATACTATATTTATGGAATGAAATTCTGAATTCTGAATATTTACGAAATGAGAAATTTGCAAAAAGAAGTAATTAGGCTATTCGGATTGTAAGTTAATAACCAAAGAGTAAATTAATCATAAGGGGTTTCCAAAAATATTATGTATATACAAATGCCCAATAAATGTAACTCCTTTAACTATATAATCTATTAGCGGGCATAGCGGACGTTGACCCGCCCTGATAATAAAAAAAAACCTTGTAGTTAGACATATTCTTCGCTGACTTTTTTGTAGGCCATTACAACTTTTCTCAAGAACTCAACCATATATCTCTCATCGTTAAGACAGCGTTCGTAAGAAGCGTTTCCGTTCGACCGTTTTTTCTCCGACTTACTTTGCAAATCCGACTACCACAAAGAAGTCTTTCCATTTTTCGGGTTAATAACCAATGACACTCACAAGTAAATTGGCTTTCTATTTGTAAAAAAAAATTATATAGCGGTTTAGTAGATCCAGATATTACCCCTTACAACCTCACAGACTCACAAACTTTACCTCTTTATAATATTAGTATACATTTAACGTGGTTCCTTGTTTTTCCACCATACAAGGTGTCAATTTGATTAAGATGAAATCGGAAATAAATATTAATTTGATATTAATGATTTCAATACCTAAATCAAATACATATATCAATGTTTGTTATTCAAAAGTCTATTATTAATTTTCTTATTGCATTGCCAATATTACACTGTATTTTGATTTATATATTTCGTTTTAATTTAAAGTTATTTCTGGCATTAAAGACGATGTATCTCACATACATAACAATATCTTACACTTTCTGTCTATTCTGTATGTACGCCTTTAATTTAATAATTAAAATAAGAGTGATAAACATTATTACTGCTTTGAATACTTCCTCTTCCGTAAATGCATTATCAAAAATTTAAGGAACCAGGAAAACATACATTTTAAATTATTTAAAAATATGTATATAAGTAAATAAGTATGTGAATGAGCGAATATCAAATTCCGGTCAACTTGTAAATTAAAACATAAAGGGCCAGGGCGTCATGAATTACCAAGTAGGCAGAAAGAAAATTTCTAACGTAAACCGACTTTATCATTCGTACTTCAAAATTCAGGGGCGGTGCGCATAAAAAATTCTGTTTTCAGCCACGGAAAAGCCACAGTAGCGATACATAATTTGATGAAGAAAGGTTAAAAAGTTATACCAATTTGTTCTTTGAGCAAACGCTCTTTAAAAAGTTACCGAGTTTCCTGCTGCAGAGTTTTTCTTTAAAAGTGTTTATTTACAGATTATTATAACGTTAACGTGTATTGGCCTTGTATTTTCGATCTAAAGTATACTATCTGCCACTTGTAAGACAGTATCTGTGACCTGTAAGAATAGGCAGGACAGTTATTACTTAATTTCAATGACTAAGCTGGATTATAGTTTTCTTCCTAAGGTAGCTAACAATCACAGATTCATCTATTTATTTCTTAATACCTTATTATTCTATACCTTTCACCACTTCACTGGTGTTTTGGGTTGACAGAGTTATTTCAGTATTGTAAAATGTAAAAAATAAACGTTTATCTGAAATTTTGTCAAATCAAAAATAATTTATTCAATTTAGGTCCTCAGAAGGCACTTAAGAAAGTTAAAACTACCGCCAGCTCAGAAAAGAAACCAGTAATCGAGAGAATCAGTTTAAACAAGATCTGGTTTATCTCGTTATCATATATATTTGTATATCAATGCATTATATTTACAATAGTTTTTACCATATGCGCAGAGAGACGCGTTAATTCCAGGCATCACTATCGTTCACATAATGATTAATTGTGTAATAATAGTCTTTTGACATCAAAACCGGCTTGAATTGGTGCTTGAACTCACTATCCAGTAAATCGGTAATGTGCTTAGGGACTCGGTTGTAGAACCTAACTCTATAGATAGATGTATTGTAATTTGTAAGTTTATTGATGTATAGTGGTAGATTAGTTAATTTGATTATTACCTTATTTATTAGTTATCAAGATCAAAAATATTTTATACAGTTTATGTACTAAGAAGGTTTATCTATTTTTTTCTTAATACTTTATTATACTATATCTTTCACCACTTACTGGTGTTTTGGATAGTTGACAGAGTTATTTCAGTATTGTAAAATGTAAAAAATAAAGGTTTTTCTGAAACTTTGTCAATTCAGGGCCTCGGAAGGCACTTAAAAGTCGAAACTACGAAAAAATCAATGAAAACATGCATAGAAACAATCCCGTAATCGAGAACAATCAGTTTAAACAACTGGTTTATCTCTTTATCATATATATTTGTATATCAATGCATTATATTTACAGTAGTTATTACCATATGCGCAGAGAGTGTTAATTCCAGGCATCACTATCGTTCACATAATGATTAATTATATAATAATAGTCTTTTGACATCAAAACCGGCTTGAATTGGTGCTTGAACTCACTATCCAGTAAATCGGTAATGTGCTTAGGGACTCGGTTGTAGAACCTAACTCTATAGATAGATGTATTGTAATTTGTAAGTTTATTGATGTATAGTGGTAGATTAGTTAATTTGATTATTACCTTATTTATTAGTTATCAAGATCAAAAATATTTTATACAGTTTATGTACTAAGAAGGCGCTTATCAACGTTAAAACTACCACCGATTTAGAAAACAACCCAGTCCTGAAGAAGAACTGACAAGAAACTCGATCAGGTTTAATTTCTTAACGTACATATTTATATAATACATGCAGTTATAATTATTTTTAGCGGATTTTTTTTATGTCATAGCAGGCAAACGATAGGTGATCACCACCATCCATAGACACTAATAACACCAGGGGAGTCGAAAGTGTGTTGCCAGGCTGTGTTTGGGGGAAATTGAGGTAGGGGGAGAGGAGATGGGAGGGGAGGGGAGGTGGGCTCCGGCGCTCTCACTGACCGAACGAAACGCAACAATGCAAGCACTGTTACTTCACGTCGGTTTTCTATGAGAGGGTGGTACTACCCCGGGCGAGCCGACCCATTCATGCTGAAACCAGTAATAGTTTCAGCGTGGCTCTACCACCATAAAATATCACCATGGTTCACATATTGATCCACACTATAATAACCATTTGACACCAAAAACCGCTTGACACGCTTTCATCTCATTTTCTAAATAATGTGTGTCACTTACTATATAGAGTAGTAAAAAGCGTAAAGAAAAGGTCCTTAGTTTTTGATGTAGAACAAACTACTAAATGACATTTATATCTGGATAAAATTCAATCGCAGAAAATCAGTCCTACACTTATTGCTGTATTACCCACACTCCCCACCTCCTGTGCAATTAGTTTAAGTGGCAAATTTGGAAATATATAACAGTAATATTGCAATCTAAAATTTCTCTATAGATTTATTCGCCTGATATGACCTCTGGAGTGACAGCAGTGTTGACAGCTTTTCTCAAACTTGGCTATGGTTGGTACATCTATACTAATATTATAAAGAGGTAGAGTTTGTGGCGTTGTGGGGGGTAATCTCAGAAATTGCTGGTCTGATTTGAAAAGTTCTTTCAGTGTTATATAGCCCATTTATCGAGAAAGGTTATAGGCTATATATCATCACGCTAAGTAGCGAAGCATCAATGAAGAATGTTTCAAAATCGCGGCTTTTTTTCCTCTTAAGAGCTTCCGCTGCGTGGTAGCGTTAGCCCAAAGTAGCTATTCCACGCGAACGAAGTCGCGGGCAGAAACTAGTAATTTATATTTGCAATTTTGGAGTCTATATTTAACCATTTCTGCTATCGTTTTGTTCTTGTTAAGTAACAAGATACCCTTCTGTAAAGAGTAGTTAATGGAAATAATTATATGATTGTTTAATTTTAGTACTGCGATGGGAACATATTACTACCGAGCTCTTATATAAATGCATTACTGTTTGATGTTAGTTATAAGCAGTCAGAAACAGAAGTAATTATTTTATCGCAGGTTTAGGACGAATTACTGAGATACACGATGTAATATTGTGTGAAGAAAAAATTGAGCCGTCACGGAACGCCTGGCAAATGTAAATGTGCATTGAAATTGTTTTGTATAAGTTATATGCCCAAAAGAACAGATTACGAAGGAATCAGCTATGACATAATGAAAAGATAAAGCATTACAAATTTGTTCCATAAAATGATGACTGTTTATTTATTTTATTACATAGATATTCATTTTTATTAAATACAAAATACAAAAATTCAACTAGGCGCAGGTGCGGTGTGTTTGGCGGCATTTATCAAAGGGCGCTAATCGTCGGCACTTGCTGAGTATCACTAGTATAATGAGTAGCCAACAAAACAATTTGAATCTTATGGTTACACAGATAAGGTTGCAAATGTTTTTGAGTATTTTGTTAAAAGTGCAAAGTTAACCGCACCTATAGATGGTTCACATAAAAAAAATTAATAAACCAGTTATTTTACTATTCAAAACGGTTCACAGAAACGAGAATACCTGTGAATATAATGTGAAATTGTTATCTTTATGTAGATTCATAAAGTTTATGATAGGGAGGTATACGAAAATCGGATTACAAGTCGAGGGCCCACGTCACCTACAAAATTGGCCTCGGCGCTTCGTCAAACGCATGAATTAACTTTACCAGAGGAGATGAGGTTTTGCATGAATTTTAATTTTTGTATTTTATATGTAAATTTATTTCTCTTTTTAATAAATATATTTACAACACGTTACTTTTAAAAAAATACGTCGTTATACCTACAGTGAATGTAAGTGACTATGAAAAGTTGTTTACGTAAATTAAAAAGGAAATATAATATTAATTAATAGTAAAACACAGAACGTTTAGGAAAGAAGCTTAACGTTAATACAAAATCAATAAAACAAATAAACCAGCCTGTAACTTTCACTTTCATCCAAGCACCCGTCAATCTACAAAAGACTTTGAACATGAAATTGCCATTTATTACTCAAAAAGTTAGCCATTACTTAATCATTTCTTCTCAAGACTACTCAAGAGCGTCGATTGGATTCCATGAAACGATATAAAAGGTAGAACTACGCAATTCCATCAACTCAGACGATGCAGGATAGGATATAAGTAATGAATGCACTTATTTATTTGAACTGTGAATGTGTTTATATGTTTTTTTTTTCAAATTAATACGTTTAAACTGCAAAAGTTGTTGACAAATGTGATCCCAAAGTGATCCTACGTTATCTCTATAAATTGTGAGCTGATTTTTTTATCTGAAATATAATGTATCATGAATACTTAATTCATATAAGCCCTTAACCAATTTTAAGTTACTTTTGGTCAATTTTATTGTTACTGCTTAGCCTGCATGGAAAAGCGTATTTATATTTTGCTTGGATAATGCTACGAAAAATCCTCTATTTGCCTATTCCCGTGAAAAACGATTCAATGACAGACACTTTAATTCTATCTATACTAATATTATAAAGAGGTAAAGTTTGTGAATTTGTGCGTTTGTGACGTTGTAGGGGGTAATCTCAGGAACTACTGGTCTGATTTGAAAAATTCTTTCAGTATTATATAGCTCATTTATGGAGGAAGGTTAAAGGCTAAGACCAATAGGAGCGGCGCACTAATTATGTATGTTTCAAAATCGGGTGTTTTTTCCTCTTGAGAGCTTCCGCTGCTAGCAAGTAATCTATACTAATATTATAAAGAGGTAAAGTTTGCGAGTTTGTGACGTTGTGAGGTTGTAGGGGGTAATCTCAGGAACTTCTAAACCGATTTTGAAAATCCTTTTACCAATAAAAGGCCACGATATTTATGAGTGTCATAGGCTATATATTAACCCGAAAAATGGAAAGACTTCCTTGTGGTAGTTGGATTTGCGTAGTAAGTCGGAGTAAAAACGGTCGAACGAAAATACGAGATTTCTTCCGAACGTTGCCGTAACGATGTGAGATATATGGTTGAGTTCTAAAAAAAAGTTGTAGAGCTTGACAATGCTTATAAAAAGACAGCCTATCTCTAACTTTTATATGTAAGTCACAAAAAGTAATTTTTTATATGAAAAAATAATTAAAATCGTTAATTAATTGGTCATATTATCAATAAAAATTATGACTTCTTATCAATATGTAATGTTATAATAATAACTGAGCCACAGCAACGCGTGGCCGGGTCAGCTAGTTTATATATAGATTACTTTCAATAATAACATGCTAGTTAAGAAACGGTTATTCACAATCTCGTAAGAAATATTAAATATTGACATCGGATATTACATATTATACTCAAATGGGAACACCAGTTTTCATATTATATGCAGCATACATATCCGTTGTCATCTATCACTTTCCAGGATGCATGAGTGTCAGCTGGTGACAGAACATTTATTACTACTTGGAATCAACTAAATTGCGAGTTGCACTTTGCGGATGCATACAAGGTTACACTGTTTTTGTACTTAAATTTTAATAACAATGAAATTAAATATTAAAAACTTTATACTAATTAGATAACTAGACATTTGGGATACTAAAAAGATTTTATATATTAATTTTATGATACAGATTATTCTACCCCAATAATTTAGATCAAGTTTAGTCTTTTACAGTCCAGCGCCTTATAAAATTATAAAAGCAATTAAGAAAATTATTGCCGTACTAAATCTAACAGGCGCTTATAGATTTAGAACTTTATTATATCGAGTATTTCAAAATAATATTGAAACGACCTTCTATCGTTTTAGATATGTAAAGAAACTTTAAGATTCAATTTTTAATATAATTTATTATTGTTACATAATAATAAAACAATTTTTCTACATATTTATTAATAAGTGATTTTCGTCAATGTTACAATATGTCGTCTAAACTAAATTCTTTGTAAGAAGATTTTCTAAAAGATCTTGTTCTCGCAAGTCACTTTTTATCCAGCTAATATTTTTTCTCCAATCGAGAGACGAGACGCAATGGCTTGTATCGACAACATGTCACTCGGAAAGCTTAACAAATGAGACTCCGCTATATCTTGCTGTGTTTCTTGTGAAATATTTGTTAAGTTTTGAAATAATGGAGTTTACCATAAAAGAGAATATTTTCAAATTTTTAAAGGTTTACGAGGTACTGGAGAAGTGGATGGATTGTATGAGATATATTATAAGTATAAAAAATAAGAGAAATAAGATGGCAGTTGAAAAAGGGGAATGGAAGAGAAAAATGTTTTCCGCTGACCTCATTAGGCGTTTATTTAGAGTGGGATAAAGGGAGATATTTGGTGTTTTTAACTTATTAACCCGTTATGGGTTAAATAGATATTGGATAATGGAATTTCACTAAATAAAATCATTTTTATATTTGTTATTCAAGACATGGCGCAAACATATTTATTATAAGCATAAAATTTAAAATTCTTGTACTTAAATTGCCTACACCCTATTTATCACCACGAAACAGATTCCATGGCAGTTTTATAGTATCAAAATGAGCAGTAACTTTAATTAAAAAAAAAGTCGAGGAGGACGTTTTTTAAAATTAAAGGACTGCCGAAAACTCAAAACAATGGAATTTAAACTGTGTTCTCTTTTGAATTTTTAAATGAATTATAATCTGAATTATTTAAATTTCACAATTTGTAAATTGAAATTATTATCATTACTTTCTCTTTCACACCTATTGGCACTCCGAATAATAATTATATACTTTTCTGTACAGTTTATTGATTTATGAAACATATGTTGCACTACTATATATACTATATACTGCACAATCTCAATAAAATATTAGATATACACAGGCTGCTATACTACGCGTCGATAGTCTGATGCAAGCCTCGCAAGCGCAATACGGTGGGTCATGCTTACTAGCATGTCATGACGCGAAATTATAAATTTATCTACTGCCAAAAAAAATACCGATTAACGCCCCTCATTTCCTAATGTTCACTCCAAAAACTAAAGAAATAAAAATATTGTCAATATGATACGTGATAAATTATTCAAAACTGGCATTATGTGATAATTAACAATGATATTATAACTAAAAATCTGTAGACACGTTACCTACATGATATTTTGACAAAACAAATGGCATGATAACGCACACATACGTAAAATAATATTGTAACGCCACACTGCCTTACATAAAACGTGGAAGTAAGACGGCATATTCTTAATATCGGTGTTGAAAAAGAAATAGTTGTATGTTGCTTAGATACGGATTGACGGAGCTGTCAAAAATAAGCTAGCTAGCGAAATTTTAAAAAGGCTCTGCTGAAGAGCTTATTACATATCTACAGGTTTTTAGTTATAATATCATTGGATAATTAACTGTTATTGCTTTTGCTTTTGTTCGCGTTACTGGATGAAAGTACTCTATGTTCTTTTGTATACTCCTGACGATATGTATGGAATGTTTCATGATGATCGATGTAGGAGTTAAAGCGTGAAAGCGTAACAAGCAAACAAAATAATTCACATTCGCGTTTATGATATACTAGCTTCTGCTCGCGACTTCGTCCGCGTGGAATAGTTACTTTGGGCTAACGGTAACACGCAGCGGAAGCTCACAGAAGAGAAAAAAACGATTTTGAAACATTCTTCGTTGGTGCTCCGCTCCTATTGGTCTTAGCGTGATGACAAGCCTAGCCTATACCCTTCCTCGATAAATGAGCTATATAACACTGAAAGAATTCTTCGAATCGGACCAGTAGTTCCTCTGATTACCCCCTACAACGTCACAAGCTCACAACGTCACAAACTCACATATTCACAAACTTTACCTCTTTATAATAGAAGTATAGATTAGTTAGGATAGATTACAAGCGTTTATTCCCACATGAAATTTAAATAAATAAAGAGATAGTACACGTTACGTTACATTAATTATTTGAGTATAATCCCTGATATAGGAAACGGGGTTGAGCCGTGGATTCGAGGCCGCTGGTATAACGTCCGAAACTAAATTCACCCGTCAAACTTTAATAATTTATCAGCTTTAACATAAACAGTGAAAGCTTTCGTACCTACTTTAAAACGTGGATTGTTTGAAATTTGATAATTAATAATTTCGTGAAAATTAAATGTATCTGTAAACAAAGAGATTAGTATATAGGGCGTTTATTAATAAAGCTTCAATATAAAAGTGCATATGTTATCACTCAAATCTAGAATATCACAAAAAAATCAAAAATAGACATTGTTTTTTTTGTATATCATAGGAGGCAAACGAACAATTGGGTCACCTGATGTTAAGTGATCATCACCGTCCATAGACACTTGCAACACCAGAAAATTCGCAAGTGCGTTGCCACCCTATGTTTGCGGGAGGGGAGTGGGGAAGGGGGGAGG
>MU160903.1:48874-59077 GCA_015888305.1 Antheraea pernyi
AAAGGGGTAATTGGAACGTAAGAGTAAAATAATACATACAGTCGAGCATAGCAACCTCCTTCACAACCTTTTTTGAAGTCCTTTATTGACAGATGTCAAAATGTCTTTTTTATTTACATGTGTGTATATGTTGTGTAAAATTGAAGCAGTAGTGTGAGTAATGCATATTTTAATTAATTTAATGTACTTCTAATGCATTTTATATAAAATAAATAGCTTTCTGCACTTCTCCTCCATATAAACTATAACTATGCCAAGTTTCACGTTCATCCGTTCGCGCATTTCTTTCAAAAAGGGATACAAAGTTTGGGCTTCACGTATTAATATATAGATAAGTCTAAGTAAGTATAAGAATAATAAGTAAGAATAAAACCTTGTATCATTTCTTTACTTCATGGGTCTGAGCTTTACGCCATAATCTCATTTGATGTTAAAGGACGATGTGCTCTAAGATCGCAAACACGCTAACTACAGGGGACTGGTTCTCAAGTGAAAACACCGTGAAGAAACCGAAACCTGAGAAATATTGTAGCGTATGTGGGATGATATAGAACTATGGATTTCTCAGAGTTAGAGATCGCCAATACGTCGGGGGCTGGCGCTGTGATTACACCCTTACCTTCTGTGTAAGGGGTCTCGAATGACATCATAATACTTGAGACACCCAAGCCAACCTTACCTGCATGTGGTGCACCCTGCTGAATAACGAACGAGGCAACGGTGAAAGCGGGGTGGTAGGGTTTTACAGCCTGACTAGGTCGCAACCACCATGTATATGGCGAAAAAGACCGTCATAGTGATTCGCTTCTGCGGATTGCGTTTCGGGATCAGCCTATGCATATCCAGCTTTTCGCTAGCCGGTATGACAGTGGCGACCGGTGATGGATAGTGTGTCACTCAGTGGCCGCCATTGTTTTTGGGATTGTACTGTGCTTACCATCGGGCATAGTGGACTCATATTGCCGAGCCACAATAAAAAAAAGAAGAGGTCTATGACCCTGTAGTGGCACTCTTACGGGCTGATGCAGTGAATCATCAAGTACAGTGCAGTAATTTTGTCAAACTTCGATAAAAGAAGGGAATAAGAAAACTGTGTTGTCTACTAATACTAGCAAGAACCGATATTAATAGCAAATACTTAGAAAGGAGGATAAAATTATTTCAAACAGCAGTTGCAAAACCACCATCTCACCGGTAATTCAACATTAAAATCCTTTTATACTTTAAAACGAAGTGTCTCTGATCGGCGCTTTTTATAAATCACTGCAGAACGTGCCGTGAGCTCGATCCGATGTTACTGGATATATACATAGTTGAAATATACTGTGAATCTAGACTGGATTTTAATGTTTTTTGTTATGGCTTACTTATACTACTAGATACACGTCCCGGCTTTGCATGGCAATGTACTGTTGTTATAGAAACAACGTTAGAATCTTTATACAAACAACTTTTGTTTTCTTGCTAACGATTTTTAATCTGTGATATATGAAAAAGCAAGACACTAAATGCCATAGCCACAATGTGTCTGGAAATGAACCGATGAAGCGCCATTTTTTGACATTTCTACGAATTTTACGAACCTGAAGTTTACAAACAGAGATACAAAGTTTTCAAAAATAGTCTTGTTATATTCTTACCGGGCGCAATCAGTTTATTACATTCTTATTAAAATGTATATAGATGATGAAAACTGTCTTACGTTCAAATATACTATGAATTCAAATACTTAAACTTCAATAAATTGATTATTAAAACATAATTAAACATTCAAATTTGGAGTAAATATTAATTTCTGTGTAAAGTTTACAATATAAATAAATGAAAATGGATTTTAATACTAACGAAGAGCTTCAATTATAAACGTTGACTGTTCTAAACTTATTTATTTATACTGGAATTGTATGTTTACTGTTAAAAAGGAGCCGCTTAGGGTTTAATTTTAAAATGCTGAATTATTATTAACGCAGATAAATTTAAATAAACACGACTGTAAAATAGGAAATCGATCGCGCTACTGAGCCGCGTGGCGTTGTACCTCGCTGATATAGGCATTCATAATTCGGTCCTTCTCGGTAAATCTGGGTTTCCGTTGGGCGGTTAACCCGTCCACGATATTCTGTGCCAACGCCACATGGGCATACTTTATACAGAATTAGGTCTGCTTCTAAGGGTCATAATCCAATGTTAATAATCTATATACCTAAGCAAATGCTTACTAATATTATAAATGCGAATATGAACCGACCATCATGAAATTTTACATACACGCTTTTTATATTTGTGGAATTTTGCTTTTAATAGAATAACAAAAGATAATATTTCATTCTTTCGAGGTATTAAATATTATTTTACAAAGAAAGCTGCAACGTTTTCAACTAAAAATACTTCTCAACTTTAAATAGAAGTGTTGAATCGGCAATTCCTGCAAAATCACGAAGCGAAACGTACGCCGTGTTATATGGACTACGGGCTATGTACACACACACGTACACACTTGAAAGAGAGGTGAATTAGATCTTTTCATACGAGTTCGGAAAACTGCATTAGACTTTAGATATTATGTAGGTTCTCAAAGTTATGATACCTATTTATGTACGCTTACGATTTTTGCTTTTTGTACTAGCAAATGCAATATGTATAATAGCAAAAGGAAATATGTCTTACTTTCTTAATTATTTTATATATAATTTTATTTAATATAATTATATAATAAAATATAATTTAATATTTTTATATATAATTATTTACTTTAAGTGAACTGATTTTAATAAAATGTAATTTAACAATAAAAAAATTAATTTAACAAAAAAAAAATATATTAGCTTAAAATTAAACTGGGAGTCAAATTAGTTCCAAAAACATAACTAATAATTGAACAATAACACTTTTAGAAATCATAAAATAAAATTGCAAGGCGAAAATAATTACTGCGTAATAAAATACGCAGAGCCACTCGCAAGACTAATTCATAAATAAACTCGAAACTCTAATCCTGACTAATATTATAAATGAGAGTATGAGTTTGTTTTGTTATGCTTTCACGCCTACTGAACCGATAATTACGAAATTTTACCTACATATTGTCAGGGTTACAGAAAAGGTCGGAAGCGATTATAGCTTAGTTGATAGCGGGTTCGAACACAGCACCGATGAACGCAGGTTCGAATCCTTGCAACCGAGTCGGAACTTCCGTTGAAGGTAAACATCGTGATGGAGTCATAGCCTGATGGTAGGATTATTTCTAAGTCTACATAGCTAACTATCATCCTGAAATTGTAAATCTCTCGTCAAGCACCTGTTGATGCGTTCCAGCAGTTGCACTTAAGTGTCAGTGGCCTCTATGTTTGGCGTGTTTAAGATCTTAGACAACATATAATATCATATAACATATATAACACCATATAACATGAGATGAGACTGTGGTCAAACCTTAAAACATATAAAGAACCTTTCACCCAGAATAAAGTTTACCATTCACCAGAGATAGATCGTATCTGCATTAACGCAAACGAAACTTTATCATATATAATTACCAAGAAAGCAAAATAGAAAATACTATTCATTAAAAATCATTAAGTTAATATAAGTAGCATAGTATAGTAAATACACTTTTCTTTCTTAATCTTCCAGCCTTGACTTTCGTACAATTGTGGCTTTATGAATTTAGAGATTGTAAGCTAATAAATGTCATAAAGTATTCAAGTGGTAGAATAAATCTCGGGTAGCCGTTTGTCCGGAACACCGGAGCTCGTCATCGGGCAACTTTCCTCGTTACTCATAGGCGCTAACTTTAAAAAGTTTACCATTCCCTAGAGATAACTTTATCATATATAAATACAAAGCAAAATATAATTAAAATAAGATTAATAAAAACCATTAAGTTAATATAAGTAGCATAGTATAGTAAATACACTTTTCTTTCTTAATCTTCCAGCCTTGACTTTCGTACAATTGTGGCTTTATGAATTTAGAGATTGTAAGCTAATAAATGTCATAAAGTATTCAAGTGGTAGAATAAATCTCGGGTAGCCGTTTGTCCGGAACACCGGAGCTCGTCATCGGGCAACTTTCCTCGTTACTCATAGGCGCTAACTTTATTTGTTTCGACCGTATAACAACTTCGGCTTCTTTTCCATTGCAATTAAAACTTTTAATTCATTTAGAGCTACACTTTACCACGGGAACTTGCAATTTGCCTAATCTTTCTTGAATTGAAGGGTCGAGAATACCTTTATGAAGGGATATTTTATTTTTGTAAGCCTTTTTGAACGATGTTTCATAATCGTTGAAGTTAACGCACTTCATCTGATGATATTTGATGATGATTTTCAACAGTGTTTAATTATTTATCCTAGGTCATTGTCATGATGTTAGATAAGGTCACAACTTAGATAGCTATATATAAACTGAACGATTCAGTAGATCGCAAAGTGTTCTTTTGAATTGTGTTCCCTATGAACTTCTTGGTTCAATCCTTCCATCTCAAAAACCCTATGACTTTAGAATATTTTCGTAATAGTCATTTAAAAAAAGAAACAATTAAAAATCTGTTCAAAGTTGGTTCATTGACACAATATACGGCACCGTAATTTATCAGGCGTCTAATCGTGCAAATGGTTTTCTGTCTGTCGCCACGTACTCTCTTCTAATTGAAGGCAGCTAGACAGGTGTAGTTAGAATGTCGCTTCACAAACAATGTATTTCTCTCATTTAAAGCGTTCTAGATTTTTCGATCTACTCTAAAATACACTCATATCCTTAAAATAAGATCAACCTACTTAGTTTATTTAGGCCAAAACAAATCTACAAATGAAAAGATAAAACACAAAAACAGTTAGAAGCTAATTATGCTAAGCAAACGGTGTCAAGTAACAAACCCTCCGCAAGCTTGTTCGTGGCGCTGTAATGACTTAACTCTTCAAGTATGAAAGCGAAAGCGTATTAGAAGGTACGTCATGTTTAACCTTAATTTAACCCAATCATTCTTATAGTGTTTAATGTATGATTTCATTTGGTAAGCAAATAAGGAAATTTCATTGTGCCACCGTAAATATATAGTATTATCTGAATATTTATAAGTGTAATGAACTTATGCTTTTCTTAAGAAAAAATATGGTTTATATATAATAAAACAAGATTTAATTGTATAACATTGCTAATTACGATTTTTAATATAGAAATATCAGAGTATAAATTAACATGCGAAATTATTATAATCACCACTTTCTTTAACAAATGTGTCCAGAGCAATAAATATCAAGCGATACTAAGCTAAACTAAATGAACAAATTTAATTTAAATATACTAGATGCCCGCATATTATATAGTGTTTTAGTAAAGCGTTCTAATGAGATTGCCAAAATGCTATGTGAAATTAATGAAAAATGATTTTATGAATGAAGATATACGAAAGTTTTTAATTTAGTTTAATTACGTTATCATAGGACTGATATAAATAGAGTCAAGAGCAGTTAAATAAAGTTAACAAAAAATACACATTTGACCAATCTATTAGAGACATACGTCTGTTATAGAAGGGAGGACACGTTAGTATTTCTCCTTTTAGGTTCTAATTTGCAAGGAAAAAACTTTAGTTCTTCACAACATTTCACAATTAGATCGTTGATCATTGTTTATGATTACGATAATATTAGTTCTATTTATCTTGAATCTTCCTATTTCATCACCATCCTTCCTAATTCCA
The DNA here is from genome assembly GCA_015888305.1 of Antheraea pernyi. Taxonomy (NCBI): domain Eukaryota; kingdom Metazoa; phylum Arthropoda; class Insecta; order Lepidoptera; family Saturniidae; genus Antheraea; species Antheraea pernyi. The sequence goes on from MU160903.1 coordinate 54,582, forward strand.
TGTTAACCTCTCGATTTTAAAGTATAATATAAATACAAAAGTAAATGAATTGAACATACATATTGCATGGCTTTACTATTAAAATCATCACTAACCAGATCGACACTTTTCATTTATACACAACACATATAAGAATATGACATTCGTTTAGTATTTTATTTTATTTATTCGGGCTCAACAACAGAAAACAAATTACACAACATTAATAATAATAGTTTACAGAACTAAATTTGTTTTCCTATTAATGTTGGGCACAACATGTTAAAAATTATAGAAATAATTAAGAATAACAAAAAAGAGGATTATGATAGTTACTAAATACAAAACGGTTGAATACTTTTACTATCCTTGCTTGTATCTCCGTAAAATATATCCACAGCCCTAGCGTAATTATTGTATTCTCTACATATTCTGTATAATGGATTATAGTAAGAGACATTATTTGAGCAATGTGGAACTTGAAAGATATTTTGATTTCGGCTAGCTCTTTTGCTTATTGATAGTTGGCTTAACAACTCTGCTGTATCCCATTTGGAATTGATTAATTTGTGTAGGACTGAATAAGAGGTAAAACTACGCCTGGATGAGAGTGTTTTGACCCCATAGTGATTTAGCCTAGTTTCATATGATGGTAGTTTGCGTCTTAGTCCAAATTTTGATGCTAAATAACGTACAAAACGTCTTTGGATAGCTTCGATCCTGTCATTATGGACGTGATAGTATGGATTCCATATCACTGAACAATACTCTAGGATGTTTCTAACTAATGACATAAACAAAGTAATTAATGTAGCAGGATTTTTAAATGGTTTTGACATTCTGAGTATAAACCCCGTAACTTTATTAGCTCTTTATGTAATGTAATCATAGTGGCATGTATAAGTTAGTTTGGAATCAATACAAACACCAAGATCTTTTACTGTATTTTGACGCTCTAATTGTATTGTTTATTTTGTATGGATAAACTATTGGAGACCGTTTCTTTGTGAAAGCAATTAAATGTCATTTTTGTATATTTATTACCATATTATTTCGAATACACCAATGGTGTAGGTGATTAATGTCATTTTGTGAATCAATACAATCCTCATATGATAAAATTTTATTGTAGATTTTTAATCTATCTCTCCTTAATCTCTTTAAATTTGCTGTGGCATATTGTGGCACGTGCCAACACTGCGAAAAACAAATGAAGCATTAATAAGACTCATCATGACGAGTTTAATGATAAAGGTCTTTAAATTCTGTTTGTTTCCTAACGTTGACAAGTAATCAATAAAAATTTGCACCAACAATGTACTTTGATAGTTCAAATACATACTCCTTGACTTTTAATACGTTGTTGTAAATGGATTTACCCCTTGTCAAGACCAGAGAAGTATAATACTAAAATATACTGATAAGATGTTTATTATAAATGATCGACAAGTGACATTCGAGTTAATTTGTAACGAAGTAGCAATGATGACAGTAAAATATTTAATTATTTATTTTGTTGCGTGCGCTCTGGCTGTTTCAAACGATGCTGCGGTGGAGAATCATTCTCACTCAGTTTACCGAACCGTAAGTTGATTATCCTTTTTTAATGTAGGCATTATTACCGCAACTTCATAATAATTAGTTGATAGAAGATGAGTTTGCCCTTGATATTGTACATCACGTGCATTAATACTTTCGAGACATCTTACGGTTACGTTTTTGAGAGCTGCTGTGGATACTGGCTTAGGAGGCTCCATCTAAAGCAAGTTTACTTCCCTTGATAGGTAAAAGTTTATACTGTTTAGAGTTATAGCTTTGGAACTGAATCCAAGTGTATTCAGTAATTTCAAGGGTACTTGACTCGTATAATGACCAGAGACGTAATATACGTTTCAGACCGTTTTCATACAATGTAACGCAAACAGTTTTCTGGGAACGTTTCCATCGGGCATTGAGCTAGTTTGCATCCATTGGACCTATAATTGAAATAATTGATCTGATTTTCAAAATTTTTGTTTTATATTATTTATATTCTTGTCTTCTTGTACAAGGTGGAAAGCATACAATCACAAGGGTATCATGTTGAAATTCATCACGTGACCACTGATGACGGTTATGTCTTGCAAATGCACAGAATGCCGTATACAAGATATCAGCACTATTCAAATGAAATTAATAGACCCGTAGTATTCCTAATGCATGGGCTCATGTCCGCTTCTAATTCATTTATTGTACTGGGATCAGAATACAGTATCGGTAAGGGCATATTTATTATTTGCTTATATTCTAGTTCTTGTAACTTTTAAATTGCTCTTCCCGATTTAGTTCTAACATAACTGGTCATCATAGAATAAGTTGGTCTAGCCTTTTGCTGAATATGCAAAATTTCTTCGGTGTACAGGAAGTTAATTACTGTAACTTAGATTTACTTAAATTAGATTACTCAGTCTTATAAAATTACCATTAACAGGAGGGTAAATAGCTGCGTTTATACAAATAAAGGTATCTGTTATAATTACGTAGAACTGCTTATTACCCGACAGCGCAAAAGGAGGCTAATGTTTTGCGACCTATGCCTATTAATTTCGTACTCTCCGTTGTTTAAATGGCTTCATAGGTGTTGGACTGACATACAATATTAAAATCATATCTGTGAATATAAAAAGAGAGTTTAGCAGTGAGTTGTATTTCTCTATTAATAATTCTACTTTTACAAAATATTACTTTAAGTATTTTTTTATATTTTATAGGTTTTAGTGTTTAACCACAAAGTCATTTTTTTTTATTAACATGAGAAATCACTTATGGATCCACCACCCTCTCGGGGGGGAGAGAGTGGGTTATGTCCGACTCGCACGGACTAAAACCCCACGGTGTACCGTCCGACCGTATTGTTGGGGCGGCAAGGGATCGAACTATGCTAGTCCCCTTGGATAGCCGCCCCAACGGTCCGCTCGGGAGAAGGTGTCCGCCGGGCTCCTTCCTAATAGGGAGACAGGCTGGGTACACGCCAGCTGCCTCCCCTCGTCCGTCGGACCCGTGTAATGAGGAGATGGGCCCCCCAGCCCATCCCCTTAGGTCCGGCTAAACCACAACGTCATCTGTTGTTAAATGACGATGAAGTCTAAGATGGTTAACACGCTAAACCTAGAGAGGACTCGTTCTTAAGTGCAGCTGCCGGATTACACCAATAGGTGCATGGCGACAGAGTTTCAAATTCAGGGTAGTAGCTAGCCAGGCGGACTTGGAAAAGCCTTGCCATCATGTTATACTTTCATCGCGATGTTTTCTTTTACCGAAAGCTCCGAGTCAGTTGCTGGTATTTGAATCTATATCCATCGATGCGATGTTCGAACAAGCTATCAACTAAGCCATCCTCGCTTCAAAAGAAGTAGCAATATTTTTTAGGACAAAGTTGAATAGAACACTATAATATTTTCGTTGTAAACTTAGAACATCTAAGTGTAAGTATTGCAAAAACAAAAAGAAATATTAATATCAATTTACTTGATATTTGTTTCCAGGTTACAATTTAGCCGATGCCGGCTTTGATGTGTGGATGGGCAATGCACGAGGAAACAGATATTCCCGCAATCATGTCTCTTTAGATCCTGATCATGAACAAGAGAAATTCGAATTCTTTGATTTTAGCTTTGAAGAAATCGGCATGTACGACGTAGCCTCAATGATTGACTATATTCTTGATTACACTGGAATGGATAAACTGCATTACATTGGACATTCTCAAGGCGGCACCGTATTTCTTGTACTGGCTTCAATGAGGCCGGAGTATAACGAAAAGTTACAATCAGTTCACCTTTTAGCTGCTGTTGGGTACATGGAATACTTTCCTGACTCTGAACTTTCATCTGTTGCTGTTTTTTCCGATCTTATTTATGTAAGATGTGTAATCTATATTAATATGAATATCTTCACCAACTCAATTTATTGTCATAGTACTAAGCGGTTATTTTAATTTAATGTTTATTTTTTTATTTTCAGGCTATGGGAGTAGGAATGGGTTTAGTCGAATTGTTTCCTCCCAGTACTATGTATATGACAGTACAAAATCAACGTAAAAGTGATTACTGTTTGGGAGACATACATTATAAATACATCTGTGAACTTATTGGCATACAACAGATTACGGTAAGAAAAGTTACAGTAGCTATATTACTTTCTATTATTATCTTCAACAATAATAATATATTATTACACCGTGTAAGCGAACTCGTTACAAAAAACAAATAACGACTCAGCTACCATAGGAAACCAAAGATAATGTGGTTCTAAACAAAGACCGTCTCGGAGATTGTCGAATCGCTCTAATTCATCATTGATTGATTGATTGATCTAATGATGGCGTCAGGCTGCCAGAGGTTTCCACCCTCCTTTATTGAAAGGTATATAAAGCGCGCCGCGGTGTATTCGACTACAGATCGGCTTAAGGCACTCTTAAGCGCTCCCGTTAGTAGTTCAGTGAAGCTATTAAGGACTTGCTAGGCCAATAGCGTAGT